>LYNE01003243.1:3304-18796 GCA_001662545.1 Rosa x damascena | reverse complement strand
TGCTTTCGAATATTTCACATGATCAACTCCTTTCTCATGACTTAGATGAACAATATTAGGGTTTAATCGAATTTGATCATAGTTTCGGTTTTGATCTTTGTTCTCTAATTCCATTCGTGTAATTATGTTTTTAGTTTTCTTTGTTTTCTTTACTTAGTTTATTTCCGAAACCCAAAACCTAAATTCCCCCTTAATTTCGTAATTATGTATATACTTTATTTTATTTTTGTAAATAATATACTTTTTGTCTTTATTAATTGTTTAATTGTCCTACATTGATAGGTGTACCCTTAATCCCCGGATTAGATCGATCCCTACTTGCTTATGCTACTAATGATATTTATAGGGTTAAATTATGCGCTTGCTCAGAGTGCATCAGTCAGCAGTGTGTATTTACATATATCTAAAATATAAAATAAAATATAAAAAGTGAAAACACTTTTATGCTTGTCCATGAGTAAAAGGAAGGTTATAACAAAACATTAATTTACTTTCTATTTTTATTTGGTGTTTTTTTTAGAGCCCAAACAGGCCTAAAATCAAAGAACTTATTCATAACATTATTACAAAGATCTTCTCGTAAGTCTAGTAACTTCACTCAACTCATCAAGAAGGAAATTAATAACTAGAGGAAAAGGTTGCTCCATGTACACAATGTTATCTCAGCATTTGCAACCATGTTAACTTCCCAATAAACTTGTGATGGGCATTTTTCAAAACTAGCCTTTATCTGCAAACAACTACTAATTATGCTCTTCAAAAGATGCAAAGTAGCTACACCACTGATTAGCATATGGACTGAAATTTTAGAGTCACATTCAACTATAATTTTGGAGACTTTTTGTCACGCCCCTGATTTTTAACACAAATAAAAATCGATATATAATCTCATAATTATACATGCGCGATCGTTCAGCCATCAATACAAAATACATGGAGACATCTTCCCTTTACAGCAAGTACATATTGATGCCCTGAACCCACAATTCCAAATATTGACCCGCTCCATAGAGTCACATATTACACAACTTACGAATTAAATTGTCATCACAAAATAAAACGTAAATGCTCCTCAGAGCTTACTACATAGCGGAAGTCATAACAATGGCAAAGCCAACAAAATTTGCTTCCTACCCGTTCAGCTGCCAACAAGCTACCTCAGCTTCAGCCACGATTACCCTGACCTGCAGGATTAACTCCTACACCATATAATGGTGCACCGGGTTTCCACACAACAAAACCCGGTAAGCTTATGAAAGCTCGTATGAGTAACTCATGAACATCAATCAACAACTCATACACATCAGCTTAAGAAAACATGCAACCATGATTCCCTTTAACCTTCCATATCCTTTCTGCCGAAAGGACAACATAAGTCACCACTGTGACAATTTTCTATTTGCTAACTTAACCATCCAGAAGCAATTCAAGTCGCATCGAGACAATAAAATAATACTCTCGAAACTCTCCTTTAAACTACATACTTATGAGTCTCCAGCAAGCTCGACCTTTACCCCCATAAGCTATAATGACAGACAGCCTAGAACTCTGACTGAAATCGTAACCACTCGTCCGGCCAAGGACATAATTACCCATTCCTGCCTTGGTCACCAACTGCGACCTGTCACCATCTGTGACAAAATCATAATAATTGAAACTCTGACAATTAAATATGATACACAAGTCCTCCTCGGACATTTAAAACAAAGAATCCCCGAAACTCTGACAATTCAATATGCAATTCCCCAAAATCACAACAAAAGTCACACCGTGACAAAATCATAATAATTGAAACTCTGACAATTAAATATGATACACAAGTCCTCAGACATTTAAAACAAAGAATCCCCGAAACTCTCTTTTAAAAACACGTACTCATGAACATCAGATAGCTCCCCGCTACCCCCCATCTAACTGAAATCGTAACCACTCGTCCAGCCAAGGATGTGATTACCCATTCTTGCCTTGGTCACCATCTACGACCTGTCACCATCTGTGACAAAATCATAATAATTGAAACTCTGACAATTAAATATAATACACAAGTCCTCCTCGGACATTTAAAACAAAGAATCCCCGAAACTCTGACAATTCAATATGCAATTTCCCAAAATCACAACAAAAGTCACACCGTGACAAAATCATAATAATTGAAACTCTGACAATTAAATATGATACACAAGTCCTCCTCAGACATTTAAAACAAAGAATCCCCGAAACTCTCTTTTAAAAACACGTACTCATGAGCATCAGATAACTCCTCGCTACCCCCCATGATGTACCAACAACAAATCATTCCAACCTGGACAAAACAACACATCGGTTCAATTAAATATGAATTGAAACTCTGACAATTCAATATGCAATTCCCCAAAATCACAACAAAAGTCACACCGTGACAAAATCATAATAATTAAAACTCTGACAATTAAATATGATACACAAGTCCTCCTCGGACATTTAAAACAAAGAATCCTCGAAACTCTCTTTTAAAAACACGTACTCATGAGCATCAGATAGCTCCCCGCTACCCCCCATGATGTACCAACAACAAATCAGTCCAACCTAGACAAACAACACATCGGTCCAACCTGGACAAACAACACATCAACATACACCTCAATCATATCTATCGTTAACCTAGCAAATAAAATATGATTCACAAGTCCTCACAGGACATTTAAAAGAAAGAATCCCCAAAACTCTCTTTTAAAAACACGTACTCATGAGCATCAGATAGCTCCCCGCTACCCCCCATGATGTATCAACAGCGGACTAGAGCTCTAACTGAACGTAGCCACTTGTCGGGCCAAAGGCGTGAGTCTCTAATTCCTTGCCTCGGTCACCATCTGTGACATATGATCTTCAGACCCCGTCTGGTCTTAGAATCAACCGTTAAGTAGCTCACACCCGACCTAGAAACGTTACAAACATCTAGTTTTGGCTTTCCCAATCCCTACTCACCATCTGTGACCCTTGGTACAAGGACCAATACATTTAAAATGAGTCACGCTTGACTCAAAAATGTAACATCAAGCTCAATACTTTTCAAACAATAGAAAACATTTTTTTCCACAATATTATTTCCTGAAAAGTCACATTCAACAATAATATGAACACCATCATGCATATTATTCATCACACATCATCCACAAGAGTATATATATATTTCACGTAAATAAATATATACGTAGTCATTCGCTCAGGAATGCCTACTAATACCAACTATAGTTTGCAGTTAAATAATTAACGCCAAAACAATAATGGTAACTCCGTTCATAAATGAACCTTGTGAGATTACTCACCTCAAAACTCCCGCTGCGTCTTCAATACAAAACAATGTTCCAATCCACAAAATAACTGTCCAAAGTACTTTGTCAAGTACCTAACACATACGGTTCCAACTTAATAACGATTCACATTTGATTTAAGCTCGAAACCCCTATTTTGAACTAAAATCCCCAAAGTGGCCCCAATCGAGGCCAAACCACATCCGAGACCTCCCAAAGTCTCCAGAATACTTTCACAATCGATATGACCAACCCACAAGTCGATCAGAAGCTCGAATCCTCACGGATCGAATAAATCGACCGGTATGAAACCATAAAAATCACAACAAATCCATACGAACTCCAAAATTTTCTTATTATATATCAAAACACTAGTATCAACGAGTAGAACATATATAATACAAAAAAAGTTCCCTACATGACCGGAAAGCCACCAGAATGCCGCCGGCCAAAACTCAATATTTCACAAAACTCCCAACATCAAAGATGTTCATCTCAGCACGCTTGTGAATTTTCATAACTAGCTCGAAGTCAGAAAACAAGCATAAAGGGTTTAAAACTACCTCACAAGCCATGTATTACTATTTAATTCGAATTGACCCAAGTTTCACGTGAATCGATCCAAACAACCACCAATGATCAATCAAGGAGGTTGCTGCGAGCTCCCCAAGCTAAGTTTGAAGCCCTGCCGATGTCGGAGATTGGAGAACCGATCGGGTTCGGTTTCTCCAAAAAGTTGCCGCCTTGCTGCACTTCCTCCACCGAGAATCGCCGCCAGAGGCTGCCACAGAGACGACCGCACAAGGGAGGCGAATCGTTCTGTGCAGATTTCAAGTTCGGAGGTCGTCGGAGAACGGAGTTCCAATCCGGTCGGAATACCGGGTTCGGGTCAGGTCCATCGCAGGTGAGGAGAGAAAACGGATCGTTTTTCTGATTTTTCTGGAAAGGTAAAAGTAAAATGGAAATAGTAAATTTCCAAAAGTGGAAACTCCTATTTATAGAAGTTTCTCAAAACTTCAAACACTCATAACTTTCACATACAAACTCTAATTTTCACGTTCCACATGTCCACGAACTCGTATTGACGCCCTCTACAACTTTCGTGAAGGAAGTTTTGGGAGAATCTCAATGTATCCAAAGTCAACCTTAGCAACCCCTCTAAAGTCATACTTTCCGAATAAAAATTCGTCTGAAACACTTCCACTCCTTCCACGAGCCAAGAAACCGTCTAATAACCACTAATTAAATTCCAGAAAATCCTCGAAAAATAATTACGAATTTCTGGGGCATCACACTTTTAACTGTAGGAGCCCAATGAGCCCAGCTTTGAGAAATCTTAGCAGATAGCCAAAGGCCAAAGCCACCAATCCCAACTACAACAACTCTGTTGGCCTCTTTCAAAGCACCACTGCAGTCGAAGCTAGAAATGCCATCGTGCCCGCCGATGATACCACCGCATCCACTACCATCCTTGTACGGTAAAGTACAAAACCGAAAACTACCCCACAAAGCTTGCCAAAGCTCGCTTGCCCTCAAGACTGACTGATACGCTTAGAACAAACATATAATGTAACCCTTAAAATGTCATCGTTAGTATATAATAAGTAGAGATCGTTCTAGCCGGGGATTGAGGGTACACCTGTAATTGCAAAAACAAGTAAAGAATTAATAAAAGTAAAAAGTATTATTTACAAAAATAAAACAAAGAAAGAAATATATACAAGTAAACACAAATAGGGGGGTTTTAGAATAATTAAATCAAAACTTAAAATAAAGAAAATGAAGAAAATGTAAAAACAAATATACAAGGGTGGAATGCAAGGAATAAAGATCAAAACCACAATCATATGCAAGAAATCCAATCACAATTCTTATAGTTGATTTTCTATGTCATGAGAAAGAAGTTGACTATGTGAAACGTTAGAAAGCAAACGGTTTCCCATTTTTTACTTTCCTTGAATAATTAATCTAAGTGAAAGCACCTAAATCAATCATATTCAACATGCAATCATAGTCTAGAAAGCTAGCTAATCAAGAACACATTCAACGCATGAAGAGCAAAGAAAGGATGTCAACCAAAGTGCACAACCTAGTTATGAATAAGTTCACCTATTTGCAATCCTCCTTAATTGATTTCAACTTTTGTCCAAAGCCTTCACTACTTAATTCTAGCTCCAATTACATGCATATATCCTAAGTTGGCCACCAAAGAACATAAACATGAAAAAGTTTTCTATAATCCAAAATCAATCAAGTAATCTCACATAAGCAACATTTAAATCAACATATAAAAATCACAACTTTATTTCAAAACATATAAATAGGCTTTAAACTTTGCCCTTAACGTTTATGTCAACTAGAAATCAAGTTCATACGAAATCAAAACAAAGAAAACCAAAAAGGTTACAAGGAATAAGATAGAATTACACCATGAAGGGTGAATGGTGGAAAGCTTGAGACGTTGATCTTGGATCTTGAAAGCAAGGCTCCAAAGCTTCACGACACAAGGTGGATGATGGTGGCTAGGAGGCTTCATGGCTTCTTCTTCTCTTCTTCTCTTTGCTTGAAGACGCAGAGACTTGAAACTAGAGGATGGAGAGAATTTTTTTTATGTTTATTTTCGAATGGAGAGAGGTGTGTCTTGTGGTGTAGCATAGGGGGGTTTATATAGGGGAAGGCAAGGCTTCATGAATTTAATTTCTAAAGAATTTTCTGGTTGCACCACACAGCTCCAACCAATGAATTAATACCACGTCAGCTCTGCCATGTCACTCAACCAATCAAAAAGCTCCAAAATAAATCCATAATCTTTCCAAATATATTATTGCTGATTTTTCCAAGATTTAATCTGATTTTATTCACCATTTTCGGCCAAATATCTAGGCATGAACCTAGACAATGTATCCGGACTCATTTTGGACCTTTTCTCCCTTAAATCTCTCCATGGCTTTATCCTTAATGTCTTCCCCTTGATTTTCTCTTGATTTTCACATTAAAATTGCAGATTTTATTCTCTAATTTCAGCCAACATATCTTAAGGGAATTGAGGAACGAATCTGGACTTGTTTTGAATATTTTCTGGTTGCACAATCCCATGAAACTCTCCCAAGATTTTCTCAACGTAATCTCCTTCATTTCCCATGCAAAAATCAGATTTAATCTCCCAAAATATCTCCCATGTCATCATGTGGTCTCCTAATGCCTTCAGGTTTCCTAACCTCATCAGGATTCCTGCGTTGACTGGGATTCCTAGTCGGACCAGGAAAACTCCATTTCTTCATTTCAGCTCCATTTATTCCAAGGTACCTAGAAAATAGAAACTTTTATTAAAATTAATAAAAATAGAAACTTTCTAAAGATGGAAACTTTCCTAAACAAGAAGGATTTATTTAAGGAAATAACTAAGTAAATATGAGGAAATAATAATTAAAACATCGCATTAAAATGCTCCTATCACGGACCAGGTGCAATCCATCCTCACTGATAGCAGATCAACGTCATCACGAAAACCATCGGGGACATGATTAATACCACCTATCGAAGTCCTAAACCTGGCACTGTCGACCATGCACTAATCAATGCATCACTTCTACCCACATTGAATCCATTGGAATGGGACCGAAGCAATCCCGATCCTAAAACCAAAACTAGTTAACTGCCGCTTGTTCTCATCGAATCTCCTTTGCTTTCTAAATCCACAACCAAACCATCATCCTGACCTACAGCAGTGAAGATGATGAATACACAGAACTCACATGAGCCAAAGAATAGGGAAGCATGCCAAAGAAATTTTCCTACGCCACTGCCCTTAATCCAATCAGTAGAGACAAGAGAACAGATCCCCACCGTCCTAGTCGTAGACTTGTAGGTTTGCTTCCATACCCAGCCAAGTGAGCGTCGGCAGCCAAATCTCTCGTACGAGAGTCAAAGAGAGAAAAAAACCATTTTGATGATGAATAAAACTCCTAAAAGCTTTTTTTTTCTAACCACTTTTAAATCTAATATTTTAATTTCGTATTATGGTAAATCTATTTGAAAACACATCATAAAACATAAAAATTGTAATTTTAAATTGACAATTAGTTTAATTAATGCACTAGTGAGTCAATATGGGCAATTTGGTGAAGTTTCTTAAGTTTGTGCCCTCCTCGGTAACTGTTAGGTCCATATTTACCTAGTAATTATTCCCCTAATTTTGCACTTTTGCTTAAACTTTGTGATTATTTATATATATTTATTTTATTTTCCTTATCATGCTAGGAAATGATGGAGAAGCATGGAAATGCACTAAAAACTCAACTTTAGCACATTTTCCTACTCCGGCTAGGAGAAACCGAGCTAAGCAAGGAAAGAGGAGCGGCAGACTGATCAAATGAACTCCAAATGAGTTAAAAATTTCCAGATCCATTCTAGACATCCTAAGGATCATTTTTTAAGAAGAGTGTATGAGCTAGTTCAGAGTGGAAAGCCTTCAAAAGATCGGCCCAAGTTTCTGACTAAAAGACGAAAACTGCAAAACCTGATCTGTACAGATTCAGGCAGCATTTCCTGCCAAACCACGGTGAACTAAGATCTGAAATTTTACCAGAATATTTCAAACTCATGGAGGAACAGTTGGTATGAAGAAGTCAAAGGCCAATTCCAAACTCTTGGTGGAGATTCAATTGAAGGAAAAAAGGAGAAGAATGTGCGCAGATGGACAAAAAATGGGTCAATGGTGGTCAACGACATTTTCGGCCAAGTTGGCCGGCCGAGAACTTGTGTGGAGGGCAAAGAAGAGCTGACTAGGGTTAGGGACTTTAGGTCTAGGTTATTTTGAAACTCAAAATTTGAAGGATTAAATTCTGCTTACTACCTTGTACTTTCAAGGGTTCATCAGTTCAGTCCCTACACTTCTAATTTAATCAGAAAAGTCCTTGCACTCTTCAATTTCATCAAATCGATCCAATCCGTCATTATTCCGTCAATTTTCGCTGTTGAAATGCTGACGTGGGACCTTCTCACAGAAAAATTCTCAAACTACCCATCGCTAAGCAGCCCGCCGACGCGTCAATGTTTTGAATGCAGATGGGTAGTTTGGAAATTTTCCCTGAAAATTGACAGAGTGGTGACAGATTGGATCGATTTGATGAAATTGGAGAGTGCAAGAACTTTTCTTATTAAATTAGAAGTGCAGGGACTGAACTGATGAACCCTTGAAAGTACAGGGTAGTAAGCAAAATTTAGTCCAAATTTGAAAGATGACAAGTGGTCCAATTCTTACACCTTACACTTTTGTCTCCCATTTATTACCTTGTTCTCCTACACAATGACCCTTCTACCCTTACTTTTTCTCCTCCATCAAAATATTTATGGACTTCCTAGGTCATTTCTATATGGAGTCAAAGACTAGATCCATAATTTGTTCTTACACATTTGTCAATTCCATCTAGCCCTTCATTCCTTTTGATCTTCACTCTTAATTTGGACTGCCTTGGCCTTTAAATAGTCCATTCTCTCTCCCCAAAACCGTGCAACCCCTTTACCCTCTCACTTTGCAACATAAAAATCTCTCTTTTCTCTAGTTCTATCATAGTTTTTCTCTAGTTTTTCATAGCTAGTTCATAGTTCTTTGATTTTGTGTACGAGAGAGGTGTGTAGCCACTTGGGTTTCACCAAAACCGAAGTTTCTACACACTTTGATCAATCACTTCTCTTGTTTCTCACACATTCAAGCCTTGTTCTTACTTTGTTCTTGAGATTTTGTGGATTTGTATAGTGATTTGGGTTCTAGAAACCGAAATCCCTATACTTTGAAGCATTTCTCTTCTCATATAGCATCTAGGAGACAAGGGAGACATCTTGTACGTTCTATTGGTTTGGCTCCTAAAAGAGTCAAACCCGTGGGAATATCACTTGTTCTCCACTATTTGCTCTCTTTTATTTGTTATTTATGATGTTTATGGCTTGTAGTTGTGTAAATATGAGTTGTGAGTAGTTGAATTTGGGCCCTAGCCAAACTTGTGCACAAAATAATGTAATCTTTATGTTCTTTGATGTTTATGCATGTTTTGAATGTTTTGGCTACTATACTTTAATGTATCCTAAGTGTGTTCATAGATTTATCACCTAGAATCATGCTTTAGGAAGTTAATGAATCGGAAACATGAACTCGATAAACTCTTGATTCCGTGAGCATGTGTAGGTAAATAGGTGGTGGCTTAGCTTATTCCTATGGGAAGAACTAAGTTGCTTGAATTTCTTACCTTGAAATTAAAGCATGATATTGTGAGTTTAGGTTCTGGAAGAATTTAGGCTCATGGCACCGTAGGCCATTTATAATCAAGAATTTAGGCCCATAAAAATTAAAATCAATCAAGCCGTTCACTACCATAATTGTTAATACCATCATCATGATCTTTAGCTTCCAAAGGGCTAAGGTTGTGACTTTGTAAAAAGGTAGATTGCATATTTTTTCTAGGCTTTCTTGCGGTAATCTAACTAGGGTGCAGTTTCCCCTAATCCCTTGGGTATGATACTCTACACTTTCCCTTACTAAAACTTGACTTTCTACACTTGGAAGTAAGAAATTTGCATACACAAATTTGCACACACTTTCATACTCAATGATGTCTCCAACAAGTTTTTGGCGCCTCACACTTACAATTTGCTGGTACTCAAGCAAAAACATAAACTAAGCTAGCAAAAACAAATTAAAAGGCTCACTTGCATCGTTAGTGATTCGATCATTTTCCTTAGAGAACCATAACTTAGTGGAATGACTTTGAATTGAGCAAGTTTAGAAACCAAATTTTCAAAATGCAAAGCTAATAATTGGATTTGGAAAGTCATGCTCAACATAATATATTGAATGCATATGCCATGTGTGCCATCGTAAATGATTCACATGGGATTAACTTGAACCGCATTTGTCTAACCATCAAACTCACATGGATATCACTCATTTTCTCTCAAGTGTTTAATGGTTAGTATTTGCACTCAAAACAATTCAATTGACATGGTTTCCATAGACTTGCTCTTCCATTGTTTCTCCACATGATCATTGCATGAGTTCTCTTGGATCACAAGGTCTTTTATTTAGGTTGTAATGGGGCTTAAGGCGGGGGTTTAGGAAATGAAGGGAAAGGAAATACAAATTCTAAGCCTCCTAGTAAGCAATTCTCTCGTTGAGTTCCTCTTTCACTAAGACTCTAAGTGCTTTGTAAAACTTTTTTTTCTTTTCACGAACCCAAAAACTAAAGGATTACTAAACTATTATTCCCTTTTTCACAACCCACACTCTTTTTTTATTTTTCTTTTCTTTCTCACATTTTTTTTTTTGCACAACACTTTTCTATTTTTTTTTTTTTGTGACCCTAGTCCATATTGACTTTGAATAATTCTTTTGATATTTGAACATGTTTCTAGGGTCACCATTTTCTTTTCTTGGCTACAACCCGTACCTCACACACACAATACTCTCTACCCACCTCACACTTATTCTTTGAACACTTCCTCTAACCCATTTACAAGCACCAAAATACTAGGACTCACATTGCTTACCAATTATCTTAGAAAGGGTAGGAAACATGTTTAAGTTTAAAAGGGTAAACATTTGTGGTGGTAAACAAATGAAAAGGCTAAGACATATTTTTATTGGCTCAAATTGGCTTACTAATGGATTTTCAACATTAAGGACAAAAGCGATTTGGCTATGCTGGATTCCTAATGCCTTGGTCTTCCCCAATAACAACTCATGCTTGATATAAAGTCTTGAAAGATTTGGAGCAAGTTCTAGATTATATGCACAATGAATTGATCTCATCACAATGAAAAAATTAGTGCATTTGAAACTTGTATGCACTCTTTTAGGCTCAAAAGCTCACATAATTAGGCATAAATACTTTCAACAGATTTAGTCCTCATCTTTCCCACATTAATGCATATAAAATGACATAGGCAATATGAGCCAAATTCATTTATTAAATAAGCATTGATCTTCAATCGCTAAACATGCTCAAAATCAATCAAACTAATTAGACATAAGTTCGGTCTCATCCTCAGGGGTTATTTTGTTTTAGGAACCACACAAGTAAGCCAAAATCTTTTTCTATTTTTCAAAAAAATTTCAATTTTTATGGATTTTTCAATAAGAAAAAAGAAAATAAATAAAAGGATAAGGAATGTAATTACTTAGCCTTACCACCTCACACTTGAATCACACATTGTCCTCAATGTGTTGTTATGAACAATTTTGAAACATGTGCAAAGCTTAGGACTAAATAAAAACTTCCTAATGCTAGTAAACATAGTTTATTAACTATTAACAATGGCCAAATAAGCACCTCACACTTAAAACATCATATAGTCCTTGATGTATAATGAAACTATTAAGATCCTATCAATGTTTTGGGAAGCATGCATCATTAAAGGCCAAGACTAGCATCAAAACAATTAAACTAACTATAAGGCAAGAGAGAAAGGGTAGACACCTCACACTTGAACTTTGGATAATCCTTTCAATAAAAGCTAAATCTTTTATGTCTTGTCCAATGACCAAGGATGAAAAGACTATCAATTACTCAACTTGCCGCAAGCACAACAACACAAAAACACATAGAAATTCAATCAATTCATGCTAGGAAAAATATAGAGTTAGAGAATTGCAAACTCTTTGAAGATCCTCCATTTAGCTTCATAGTGCAAAATAGGTGATAACCTCACAAGGCAAAGTTAGGCACTTGCCATCCATTAAGCTCCTTACACATAGAACGATATGGACGTCACACTTGGACTTGAATACACTAACCATGCTCTCAGCCGCTTCACACGTTTAACACTCAAGCTTCATCTTGGTTTATTTTTTTCTTCATGTTGGAGTCCGCCAATCCGGGTTTAAGTTTACGGACATTAACAAGGTCCATAATGCCTCAACTGACTTGTTAGGGAGGATACTTCTTGAGCAAAACCACCTTACTAGTTGGAGCTAAAGGACTTCTTGAAGTGTCGTAGTGGCAAGAACAAAAGTAATCCATGTATTCTCCGATGCTTGACCAAATGGGTGACTTTCTTATATTCTTCCTCTTCTTTTCAATTGATCTTCCAAGTATCCTTCTTGACTCTTCCTTCAAAGTAGATGTGGATTTGATGCTTGGAGAAGTAGTAAGTGGTAGAGGTATGTGAAAGTGAGGCGGAGGGTTGTGAACAAGTGTACCACTTCCTTTCCAATCCTTCACTTCATCATATAAGCATTGAGCACTAAATGGTGGATTGAGAGGTAAAAGTATCTTGAACTTGATACTCTCATTGTGAACATGAGTGCTCAATGTTCTATCTTGCACCTTGGGAAATTCTTGATGGTGCTCCTTAGATAGTGGAGGAGGGGATATCCTTGATTCTTTAACTTCATCTTCATGAAAAGGCATGGAATGACTTTCTTCCTCTTGGCAAGGCATGGAATGACTTTCTTCATCTTGGCAAGGCATGGAACGACTTTCTTCCTCTTCGGGAGTTTCGGCCTCTTTAGTGGAGGGATTATAGTACATGGCTTCAAATGTTGCATCTTCCTCTGCAAATTGATCTCTAAGTTCACTTGCTAGTTGCTCCACTTGAGCTTCAAGCTTATGCAAGCCTTGAGTAGCCACATTCACTTCACTCTTGAGATTCTGGATTATTTCTTCTTGATTTACTAACACCTTCGCAAGCATCACCTCCATACTAGACTTAGGAGATTCTACTTGAGGTGGAGGGGGAGGTGCCATAGTGACTTGATGTATGCCCATCTTGTACTCATAGTCTTGCATAAAATCCGAGGACTCAAACCTCAAGGTGCACTAAAAAGGTGAATGTCACGGAGAGTTACACAAGGCTCAAGCTTCATTGTAAGAAAACGATCCCTCGGCATGGGTATTCCACTCTTGATAACCTCCACCATAAAAACTTTGTTGCTCATGAAAAGGCTCCCATTGTTGATAACCTTGTTGGTCAAATCTCCTTGGATCATTCCATACTTGGTTCCACTCTTGATCCCATTCTTGATTCCATCCATCCATGATTCAAATATGTAACTATGGCTTCCCAAAGGATTAGTAACCAATAAAAGCAAACAAAACAAACTAATAGAATTTGAACTTTAACAATTTCTAGAAAATTAGAACTCAAATTAGAATTTGCAAGTAGAAAAGCAAAGGGAAAAAGAATCCAAATTTGGGTGTTGTTTAACATTCAACTGTTTGGTAACTCCTCATGAAATACGACCAGGTAAGAGTAAGAAGAGATTTTGGTGGAGTCGAAGCTCACTTGTATACACTTCTCACATTCAAATCTTACCTAGACATCGTATCCAATCAGATGAGCCTACTTGTGAAGAATGAATAAACTCGACGTTACAAAGATGAAATCCAAATCCTATTTACTTAAAAACTTCAAGCTCTAATCAAATTCTAATTTAAAGAAATAAGTCAAAGCACTTTATTTTTAAACAAATTTAAAAATTAACTAAAAAGTGAAATTGCATAAGTAATAAGCAAATAGCAAATAGGCAAGACTATCTTACCAATTTTAAGATGCACAATTTAGTCTTTTCTTACCACAATTTACAAATTTACTTGCCCAAAGTACTTATAGCAATTTCAAAAATAAAACTACCACACAAAAGCTACCAAAGAAAGTAAAGATAAACTAAAAGAAATGGGTTCTCTAGTCCCATGGCAACCTAATAGGGATTGAGTTTTACCTCAATCCCCGGCAATGGCTCCAAAAACTTGTAGGGCACATCATTCGTAAATTGCATACATTTTCATACTCAATGATGTCCCCAACAGTAACTCAAGAAATGAATGATAATTTGGTGAAACCCATTGATCTTGAAGATATTAAACTTGCGTTGCATCAATTAGAGCCCTTAAATCTCCAGGTGGTGATGGCTTCTTAGGGTTGTTCTATACCAAATTTTGGGAAATTACTGGAGAGGTGGTTCAAAATGTAGTACTTGATTTCTTTTCGTATGGTAACCTGGTTAAAGCTTTCAATAGGACACATATTGTTCAAGGTATACAGATTAGGTATGGGCTGTGATTTCTGACCTATCTTTCGTTGACTATTCCCTTCTCTTCCTAGATGCTACCCAACAAAATTGCAACAACATTCTGGAAATTCTCCACATGTATTGCAGGGCTTCAGGTCAAGCTATAAATTTTGACAAGTCTAACATTTTCTTTAGCCCTAATACCCTAGAAGATTTGAGAATGCAGCTTTGTGACACTTGGGGATCAAGAGGACTGATAATCCAAGGAAAATACCTTGGATTTCCCACCATTTGGGGGTTGTTCCAAAAAGGAGGTATTAGGATATGTCAAGGAAAGAACATCAGAGAAGATAAAAGGCTGGAAAAATTGTAATCTCAATTAAGTAGAGAAAGAAGTGTTACTAAAAGACGTTGCATTTGCTATGCCAACGTACCCAATGTCGTGCTTTAAATTTCCCTGCAAACCTATGCAATGGAATTTAACTCCTCCATTGCAAATTTCTAGTAGGGGAGCTCTGAAGAGTCAAACAAAGTACACTGGAAGAATTTGAAAGAGATGTGCAGTTTTAAGCTTTCAAGAGGAATGAGATTTCGAGATGTGGAGTCTTTTAATCAAGCTCTCTTGGCAAAATAATGTTGAAGGCTAATTCAGAGTCCCAATTCTTTCTGGGCTCAAGTAATCAAAGGAATCTACTCCTCATACGGGAACTTCATGACAGCTTTGAAATGGGGAAAGGCCACTTGGGCTTGGTCTAGCCTATTGGAAGGGAGGAATGTTATTGCGAATGGTGCCAGATGGCAAGTGGTAAATGGAAAATCGATAAAGATCTGTGAAAATTCTTGACTAAGGAGTAACGCTTTGGGCCATCCCACTACAAACCTACCTATCCTAGTTGATGTTCCAATTTATGTTGTGTATCTAATCGATGAGGACCTACATGGATGGGACACAAATTCCATTAACTCCATTGCCTATATGCTTAATCAGGATGAATTCAGGAGATCAGAAAAATATTTGTTGGAGATTCGTAATCAGGGAGATACACTATCAAATATAGGTACCATTGGTATCAAGAAAGAATTCTCGAACCGACTGATAGGCGCATTTTAATGTGATATTTTAAATGTTAATTCCTCACATTTTGCTTAGTTATTCCTTAACGAATCGATTTTTAACTTAATTTCTAATTTTAGGTA
>LYNE01003242.1:11550-21974 GCA_001662545.1 Rosa x damascena | reverse complement strand
CTTAATGTACCGATATATCTAGTAGACTAGTTCGATACAGAGGTAGATTAGCTCGATATAGAGGTAGATTAATATGAGATCAAGTCAAGCTAGTGTACTTATGCATGGAGTCAGCCTACCTCAGTATCAAATTTAATCTACTTGATATATTGGTATATTAATGTACGTAGAATTTTCTGTTCAAATGAAACATTCTTTCTTTTTAAATTAAGTAAATTAATACACGACTTTGGTGATAGTTAGATTTGTAAGCATCTGTTCTTGGGTAATAATGAGAGATGACTAAACGATTGTCAAATTCATTCGTGAATGATGGATGATTATGAAGCTATCACAATTGATGAGGCGAAAGGTGGACATGGTCTTCCTGACTCGTTTAAAACTAATAAGCTTTCAGAGGTTCTTGCAGCTAATGATGCAGTAAGGTACTAAAAATGGTTGGTAGCATTTTTCATGTACGTTTGTAATGTCAAAAACTAAAGGAAAAGAATGTGTTGTATATATCTATCAACTACTTCCCTGGCTAGCTATTCAAAGTTTGAAACCATTATAATATGTCAATTTAGCTCTTAACTAGACAATGATGAAGTCATTGTTGGACAAACCCATTATGTGATGCAGATCTGTTGAAGGATCGGTACAAACCAAGAAGCACAGTTAAGGCAGTTGAGATACTGAGGTCATGTCTAGCCGCTTACTTTGGTCTTTCCAAACGGACGAAAAAGCATATTCACTTTGGGTAAATTCCCATATTTTTGCAATGCAAAAATCATGATCATATTATTCATATTCTGCTTCTTGAGTTGGTCAGCGCTTGGGAGTCGTTGCATAGCATCGCCAAGACATCCAAACCGTTGCCAATCTTGGTGCCAAAATGTCCGGTGACCTAATGGAGTTGGTCTAAAATTAATGTATCATTAGTGTACTCAAAGAGAGCTCAAAAGGATTTAATATTGCTGGATTTACATTAATAAATACATATGAGAGCCTTATAAACATTTGCGTCTTACCGTCTTCAATGTTTATGTGTTTGGAATGAGAATGAGTAAAAAAATGAAATGAAAATGAATTAAAGTGGAAGAAAAATATAAATTATGCATTCCTCTTGAAGTATTGCTTGATGAATTAGAATCGAAATCAAAATCAATTTGATGAGTACGAAGTGGTTGTACAAGATAAGTTTTGAGTTTTATTCACAATGTACTGTGACACTCTTATGTTAAATGAAAAAGACATAAATGAGAATTAACTCTTGAACGTACGAAGATTCGATTACCTAACCCCCCACGGCCCCACCACATAATTGAATTCCCGAAGGAAATGAACAACTTACTTTTTGAAATGAGAGTCATTTGCATTTCGATTATATTTGTATTAATAAACACAAATTAAGTCATAAATATGAATAAATTATATATTACATACTCATTTCAAATAAATAAGCGCGTCATGAGCCACTAGGGTTGAATCTTAGAAGAAATGACAATGATACCAATATAAAGGTCTTCCACTTATAGGTCTTGTGTACACCATTCACTCGCAAGTCTTGGATATATATCAAACAATTAATAATTTTTCTTTTTTCTTCCTTCTTCTGAATCTTCTCAAGCATTTGGATAGAACATTTATAACTCCTTCATATAAGCATTTATACCTCTCAGTCTCTCACGAGAGACTCTGGAATTTGGGGACAGGATTAGCTCTCCATCCCATTCACTAGTCCCTTTCACCATTTATAAGTCCTTCATATGCTCTTACAACCTCTACCAGCCATCACAGATGGCATTTTTTGACCTCACTCTGAAACATTAATATGGCAGCATAGCTGAACATGACCCTTTTAACCATCACAGATGCTAAAATGGCTTGGCTTTCTATGCCAAATGATGTCACCGGCTCAATTTGCTCTCACAGTCTCACTGACTCATACAGTCTCAATTTCCAACCCTTCATAAATTACAGAGAAACTGTTACCTAATTCATTTTGTGTTTCACACAGAGTTCTACTTCTACAAGAGGTAGAAGCGAGTCTTGGAGAAACCAAGAACAGGATGGAGGCAGCTTTGTTGAAGTTTCGGTACAAATCAAGACGCACAGATAAAAAACAGTAGAGAAATTGAGGTCAACTTAGCTGCTAATATATTCACCTTTCAATGAGCACCTTCTGGTCAAATTTTGATGTATACCCTAAGACCTTCTATTATAAAAGTGATTGCAACCAAAAGAAGTTAAAGAACAATGAACGTACAGGAGGAGGAATAACTCACAAAACCAAACATTCATTCAGAATAAATTATAGGAACTCTTACAAATATTCCTGATACTTCTTTTCTTGATAACTGATGATGAGGAAGATAGATGTCTACCTACAACTAGGGATACAAACCCTCACAATATTCTCTAGGGTCTAAACAATTAATTACTCTTTCATCGTCGAGTAAAACCAAACTTTCATTGTAAGTGTTGACTTGACTGCGGGTGTGCACAGGTAACAAGATTGGAGTTCTATTAAGCTGCTTGGATTCAGGGACAAATAAAGCCAGCTGATATCTGTCGTCATCATCCTCAAGAACTTCCACAAGGAGTTGATTATCCGTAGTAAATCCCAAGGGGATACAAGTACCCGAACTCGGAAGAACAATAGTTTGCAACAAGTTGAAAGACTGTTCTCGCAGAAGCCATACATATATATGTCCTCCGTCATCATCTTCACATGAACAATAATCCACTTCTAGCAAGCAAATTGAATCCTTATACACTTCAATATATAAGCCACCATCCACATTGGCAATAGCCTCTGGCACCCTAAAGTGTTCAAATTCTTCATTACCCGTATCAAATGACAAAATTCTAAATACAGATGCCTCTGCGCTAACTTCCTCAGCAAGCCAATATGATACCCCATTCAAAACTGCACATTTAGCACAGGGTTTCCAATCCCAATCTAACCGCATTACTTCATTCATCTTCCAAGAGTTTGTACTAAAAGTATAAACCTGCACTCCCAAAGCAATCTTCACATCCAGATCACCCTCCTCGACAACATCAAAACACTGCAGCATTACCACCTTGTAGTCCTTAAGCACCGGATGGAACCCAAAGGAGAGAACAGTGTCAAAACAGTAATGATCCAAATGATACAATGTCGGTTGTGGAAGAATCCTAAATTTCCTGATCGACGGATTCCATATACATATAGGACTCTGCGTTACCACGTCCGAATCCGAAATACAAAGCAATCCATTACTCGAACCATATATCACACAACGTGATGCAGTCGACAAGGAGCATCTCAACCGTAAGCACTGCTCGAATCTACCTATTGTGGTCCATAAGGGGTGTTCCAACTTCAAGCACCGCTCAAATGTTTCACTACAATAAAGATTGTACTGGCAAAGATCTGGTTCAACTGTCGAAGGGTCCACTGGGTAATTAGCAATCAGATACCTATTGGAATATCTTGTCATGTTCCTACTAAGATGGTTGCTAATAAAACTCGAGCTGCGAATCACATCACGCCAGGACTTGGAGACACACCTAAACCGAATGAGGGACTTCACCGGTAGTCTAAGCAGGATTTCAATCAAGATTTCTTCAGAAATGAAAACAGGATTGCTCTTCCAGCTTTTGTTTACCATCCTGAATCAAAATATTGTTCAACAAATACCCAAAAAAACCCAACCACTACTTGTTATAGGTAATGAGCAAATGAGCAATATAGAGGGTATCTAATTGTGTGTGTTATAACAAAGATTAAATATATATTTTTTTTTTTTTGGAAATGACAAAGATTAAATCTTTAGCACAAGTGCACAACCCATTAAAACCCATAATATCAGAAGAAATGAAATTTAATGAAATTAAAAAAGGAATTATTTTTCTGAATTGATTTGGGTAGCTAGATACCAAATACGATGACTTAGATCTGGGATTGTAGAGGCAGTAAAAGCAGAGTAATCAAAGAAAGCAATAATACCTGAGAGAGTGAGAAGAGGTAGAGTGTTGTGGGGTGAAGTGAGAGATAGAGCTCTTGACTTTTGTTGTGAAGAGTAAGGTAGAGAAGAGTACAGAAGAATGAGGTTATGAATCTGGGGAGAGGGATTTGATTTGCAAAGTCACTCTTCATTGGTTTGAGGGAGAGTGACAGTGACTGTGGTGGTTCGTGTCTGGGCCTCGGAACTGTTGTTTTGGTTTCTTTTGGGCCTTATCCTTTTTGAAGTTCTCTTATATAATCTACCTAGAATTCATTACTTCTTAAGTTTTTGGAAAAGAAAAGAAAATTGTGAGTTCCAATGTCTGCTACTCTGCTTGTTGTTCTTTTCTGGGTCTGCGATGATCTTCTTGGTTTACGTTGGTTCTTTCCTATAATGGCTTATTGGATTCTGAAAGGCTATCCTGCCATCAAGTGATGATAAGTCTAGTTTAAATCTTAAAATGTTATGAAAACTATTTTTAATGAATTTCAATAAGCAACAATTTAATGATGTAATTTTTAAAATAAACTGTTTTATTTAATTTACCAAATACATTTTGCTACTTAACTTATAAGTTAAGCAGGTTTTTGCCAACATGCATAACAGGTTACGACTTCACACTCCAAAGGATAAAGCACATACCTAAATTGATTTGGCATATACATGTACAACTCAGTAGAGTAAATTACTGATTTCGTTAGACAAACTAGTAAACTATCCTCGATCATTCAGATCTCAGCCAAAAAAAGAAAGACAAGTAAATTGCACTCAGATAATTGTACATTGTACAGTTTCTTGCTGCATATCAGTACCCAAAAAGCTAGGGATGAACCCTAGAACATACAAAAGTTCGCTGATATGATGAAGTTATTCAAAGATAAAACACCCTGCCTTGTTTTGTTATTTGTCATCCCTACCCTTTTTAAATCATCAACCTTTCTGCCACCAACTCTTGCTATTAGATGAGCTACACTACACACTAAAAGAAGACCAACATCTGCACAAAGAACACCCTTCTGCAACCTCGATTTTCTTCCAAACTGACTTCTGGGATTTCCTTTGCACTTGAATTGTATCAGCTAGGATGGTTGCTTTGTCATTTTTGGGTCTGTCTGGATCTGCATTTTACAAGAATGCAAGTAAATAAATAAGAAAATAGATATGCACCATGAAAATTTGCAACCATTATATGAAGGCAGAACTTAGAAGGGCATCAATAAGATAAATAAAGCCCTGACCTCAAGTATCCATACATCATGACCATACTACCCGTGATTATAACAATGATGAATTCTCCTTTATAATTTTTATAATTATAACAATAACAATAACGACTTACACTCTGAACCTCCCAGAAAACTAATCTACTATCTATCACTCGTATACAACTAATATAAATCTAGGTTTCTTTGAAAATAGTGAAAGAATGAACCAGAGAACTCCTGACATGTCATATAACAATTATAGAAGTGTCATCCAGTGCCAGTGACAAAACTTCTACACATCAATCATAACAGCAAAGCAGAGTGACCAAATGAATGCATACTAGATGGATTTCAAAATAGGAATAATCATTTAGTATGAATGAACTGTACCTAATACATTTCCCAACTCAAGAAAATGCTCATTCAGTCGATCCTTCCTCCATTTCTCACGGTCTTTTGAATCTTCCTAGCAGCTAGACCATCCTTAGTTTCCTCTTCTGTCCTTTCACAAATTGTAACTGTGATACCATACATCATTCAGGAATCCACCAGTTTCTGGAGTGCCATGATCATCAACTACTCAAAAGGTCATGTGCAGTTATCAAGTTCAATATCTAATCCACAAACCCACACAACTGAGTATCCAACATTTCATTCCTCAACAATTCTGCTACTTCCGTGTTCCCTTCTTTCATATAGCCGCTAATAAATGCACTATAGATTTCGGAGTTCGGCTTAAACCCTTTCCCCACCATCTGAGCCTGAAGCTTAAGCGCTTCTTCCAACTTCCCCTGCTCACACAACCCTCCTATCAAAAACTCATACGACTTCTCCCTCGGACAAAAACCATAATCTACCATTGCCGCTCTCATAACCTCCAAGGCTTCTAAAACCCTGCTCTCATCACAAAGCCCTCTAATCAACTCATCCACAGTTAAACTCGCGGCCCTAAAATCTTTCCTAACCATATCCTTATACACTAGCATTGCTTCATCAATTTTCCCTATTTTGCAGTACCCTCTAACAAGATGCTCGCAAGCGGCACCACTACTCTCTATCCCACTCAACCCCATTTGTTTGAAAAACTCTTCAGCCATTTCAATCTCTCCAACTCTGCAAAACCCCCCAATCATAGTGTTATAAGCAACAGCATCAGGCTCCACACCCTTTCCTCTCATTTCTTCCCACAACTCCTCCGCTTTACTCATCGCCCCGTCCTCACAATAAGTCTCCATCAAAATACAATAACTATAAACATCAGCACAGCAATCAAACTCCGGCATTTGGTCCCAAATCTCCTCCACCATCTCCACCGCCCCGTCCTGATAAAACCCCAACATCAATTCATTGAAAGTCTGCACATTCGGCCTAGCTCTCGCAACCCCATCCAATCCGAAAACCTCTCTGTAAATCTCATAACCCGCCCACGCACCTCTAGCCTGCATCACGCACCGAATCAGACTATTGCAGGTGTTCAAACCAGGATTGATGCCGCGACTGAGTAACATTCTAACAATCTGTAATGCCGGGTCGATTTTCTTGGACTCCAAACAAGCTCTGATCAGGTAATCAAACACGAACGGCGCCGACCCGCATTGCCGGTAAGTCTTGACCAGGGCTTTGAAAACTTCCAGAGGNNTTCTTGTTGATGATCTTCTTTGGTTGCTCCGGTTCCTTTTGTTAGGAGCCTTGGCATGGGCTATACTATACTGTACTGTACTGTCTACAACTTCATACTTATAAAGACGCAATAAACCACAGAGTTGATTTGGCATCAAGTCATAGATTAAATAACTGTCTTTATTAGACAGTTCTTGTAGAATTACTTGCTGTCTTTGTTATATATGAAGACTTCTTTTTACATTTACAACAACACTAGTTCCTGTGGACTGGACAATTCTACATTGTACATCTCCTTGCTGCAGTATCAGTACCTAAAAAGCAAAGGACGAACCTGCCAGACTGCTTGTGTAACAAATTTGTCGCTCAGATTCTTAGCATGTGTAAATCCGCTTGAAGTACCCATCTTGCCAAGAAAATGATTACAATGAAAATGGATCGCAATCCTTTTCCACCTTCATGTACGAAAGACGCCTGCCAAAAACCCCAATTACATTTTAGTATTCACAGCATAAGATTCTATCACCATGTATCAAAGTTGTTTAGTTCAAAGCCATATCAAAATATTCAAGGGACTAGAAGAAGAAAAAAAAAAGTTTGCTGACAAATTAATCGATAATGCAATTTGCAGAAGTTATTCAAAGACAAATTACCCTGCCTTGTTCTGTTTTCTCGTATCCCTTTCCCTTTATCAGTCATCATCCTTTCTGCCACCAACTACACTGTTAGATGAGCTACCCTGTGCACTATGAGAAGACGAACATCTACTTGAAGAAGTCCCTTCTGTAACCTTAAGTTCTTTACTTGCTGACTTCTGCGATTTTCTTTGTACTGGTGATAAATCCTATAAAATAAAATTTACCAATGAGGACTCTCATTTCCCATAGGGGGATCAAAATAAAACGAACAAGATCCATCATAAGTACTTCAAAATGGTTGTAAAGTTTTAGATCTTTTGTAAAACAACTATAAGCCTATAGTGTACCTCATCAGCTGTTGACCCAGGTGTCTTCAATTCTAGTTCTGTCGTGACATCGTTTGAATCTTCACTTTTGTCAATTCTACTTGTGCCAGATGATTTGTTTCTGGAATCTTGTTTGACTGAAACATGAGACTGAGTTGCTGGATGCACAACTGGAGATACATACGGGGTGGGCTGCTGTTCAACCAGAGTATTAGGGGTGATATATGGAACAAAAGTTGAACAGGGGTTAGGAATGACCCCGGGATTTTGATTTCCGAAATAAGGGTATGGCTGCATATGGGGATGCATGGGAATTGACCCTGGAGGCATTGGCATTGGCATAGGAAATGGATATGAAGGTGGGGCCATTACAACCGAGTGATCCACAGCACCCCAAGGGAACATGGCCCTGAGTCTCTGCTGGTACTGAGCGTTAAGGTTCTCAATGTCAGTCTTAAGAGATGCCTTCTCTTCTCTCAACTCGTTCTTCTCATTTGTTAACTGTTAAGAACAAAATAGTGATTAAGCGGACATACCTTACAAAGGAATCCAACAGATTTACAGCTGACAAGAACATAAAGAAGCACTAAACCACCTCACGAGACTCTTCCGTTAATGAAGTGCACTCGGTTTTAAGTTTGCCTACTTCGGATGACAAATCCTTTAGCACTTGAATTGTATCAGCTAGAATGGTTGCCTTGTCATTTTTGGGTCTGTCTGGATCTGCATGTTAAGTAATGAATGTGAATCAATAATAAATTGTGGGCTGTTCGTGCCTCCAGAAAGGGAATGAAAAGGTAAAGCCATAGATATGCACCATAGGAAAAAAGCATGTATGCAGGAAAAACTTAGAAGTGCAACAGTAAGATGAAGGAAGTCACCCAAATGTTAGCCCAACTTTTCAAACATCTTGACCATAATCTGCCATGATTACTACAATGAGAAATTTCTCCTCTAAAGTTTTTGGCACTAATTATAATATGTTACACTTCAAACACCAACACACCCACCCCCCACCAACACCAAAAAAAAAAAGAAAAACACTTTTCTACTATTAATCACCCATATACAAATATGGCAGCCACACTAGTCCCTAGTGCAATGATTAATCTTAAAGCCCTCAGTCAAGACAATTATAAGCACTGGAGCTTTTGGGTGAAAAGATACTTGCTGGCTGAAGATTTGTGGGACGTTGTCAAAGGCACAAATGAACCTCCAAAACTAGAAGACGGGGAAGGGGAAATTGAATTCATGGCTTGGTGGAAAAATAATGCCAGGGCCTTGCATGTTATCACCATATTTTGCGGGGAGGATGTTGAGTCTTCTATTAGTGACATTGAGAGGGCGAAAGATGCCTGGAATACTTTGGCAGAAAAGTTCGAGCCTGCTGAAATTTTAGTAACTCCAGGTACAGACATACATCTCTCCTGATCAATTAATATAATGAGAAAGTTTTATAACATGTTAACATATTGCATACATATGCTTAAACTTTGAATTTTAAGGTACAAAGAATAATCCGGAGAGCTCCCAGCATTTCATATAACAACTATATCTAAGGAAAGAGATTTGTCATCCAAAGCCAAGGTAAAATTTAAGTGCCACAACTTCTAGACAGTAATCTTAGCCCCGAAAGCAAAAGGTCCAAATGAATGCATCTGGATGTATTTGGAACATGAAGCAATTCTTAGAAGGCTATTCAAGTTTTACACAGCTAAAGAAGAAACATTCGAAAATATGCACCAGCAGACATCAATTTCAAATGCAACAGGGTGGTGGTAAAGAAATTGTTTCGTTAATCAAATAAGGCACTAAGCTCTGTGATGAAATTTACTAAATAACCAATCAATTTCTACACGGTTGGATATCACAAAAAATTAGAAATAGTCCTCTACTCCGAATGAACTGTACCTAAGACATTTCCCAACTCCATAAAATGCTCATTCAGTCGATCCCTCCTTAATTTCTCCCGGTCCGCCTTTTGCATCTTCCTAGCAGCTAGACCATCCTTAACTTCCCCTTCCGGCATTTGGCTGCAAAACCATACTATATACATCACACACTGAACAAAGACCAATCCGTCAATTTCAGCTTTGCCATCACTTTGATTTGCTAATTGGATTCACATCAAACAACAATGTGCATACAGAAAAACACACAATGCCCATTAAATTACTCTCTAAACTAAAATTTAAAGCTACATGCATATGAATTTTGGGACATTAAGCTGGAAATTCAATTGAAATTGCAAGTATACTATTAATTAATTATAAGCTCAACTATTAATTATAAACTCAAATTTTACTTGCCAAGCAATATAATTTACAAAATAGATAAATAAACAGAGACACTCAAACAGAGGGACGAACCTTGAATTGGGTATGGAGCGATTGGAGGGGATGAGGGAATCAAAGGAGGGTTAAGGAAATTCGGTGGAGGAAGGAAAGGGGTTTGGGGCGGTTTGGATGAAGGCTTCGGGTTTCAGCTGATCCATTAGAGTCTGCATTGTTGACTTGTCGATGAAGAAGAAGAAGAAGATGAGTGTGTCAGGGTTTGGGAATTGGAGCAGCGAATGGGAATGGGGTTGTGGAGCTGATTGTGAATCTGAGAAGGAGAGAGGAAATCTTATCCGACATGTGCGAACCAGAGAGCGTCGTTTTG
>LYNE01003240.1:30916-43572 GCA_001662545.1 Rosa x damascena | reverse complement strand
CCCTATTTGCTTATACTACTAACGATATTTTCAGGGTTAAATTGCGCGTTTGCTTTGAGCGCGTCAGGTGCACAGCCTATGTTCATATTCCCAAGCCTCAATGCAGCAAGCTTGATCCACGTGCCCGTAAGTGTATCTTTGTTGGTTTTGCTAACTTTCAGAAGGGGTATCGATGTTATGATCCTCTTACTGGCAATATACATGTCTCTCTTAATGTTGCTTTTCGTGAATTCGAGCCTTATTACTCAGGGGGAGCTTCTCAGTCTTCCCGTTGTGAAGGGAATCCTCGTTCTATTATTGATTTTGATATCTTTGAAGACTTGGAAAATTTGAAGGTAGAAATTCGGAAACAGAAAATGCAGATGTCAAACGCATTGTGAATTCCGAAACAGACAATGCGACTGCCGAACGAAGAGTTGCGAATTCCGAAACATAAAATGCGACTGCCGAACATAGTGTTGTAAATTCAGAGACAGAAGTGACAGACAATGTGACTGCCGAATGAAGTGTTGCGAATTCCGAAACAGAAAATGCGACTGCCGAACAGAGATTTGTGAATTCTGAGACAGAAGAGACGATTTTTCTGGATATTTTGAATCAAAATCAAGACGTATCTGAAGTTCACACACAAGATATTCCCCCTTCTGCATCACCAACTGAAGATCCCGGTCAGAATGATCCTCCTCAGGTACCCCTAAACTTTAATGAATCTTCTAGGTTAGAAAGTGTCGAACCTAGGAAATCGCAAAGGGTTACCAAGGGAATTCCTAAGAAATAATATGAACCATATATCAAAGCCAAAGCTAAATACCCTATAGCTAATTTTATGTCTAACCATAGGATTTGTGGGTCACATGCACTTGTTGTTGATCAATTATCTACTGTATCTATTCCTAGTAACGTGCAAGATGCATTGAAGAATCCAAAATGGGCAAAGACGATGAATGAAGAATTGGAAGCTCTTCAAAAGAATGCAACATGGGAGCTAGTACCCATGTTGGTTGGAAAGAAGACTGTAGGATGTCGTTGGGTATTTACTGTGAAGCTTAATACAGAGATGGAACTATTAATAGATACAAGGCGAGGTTGGTTGCCAAAGGATATACACAATGCTATGGGATTGATTATGAGGAGACTTTTGCACCTGTGGCAAAGATTAATATAGTCCGAATTCTAATCTCACTTGCAGCAAACAAAGATTGGCCCCTACACCAATTTGATGTGAAGAATGTGTTTCTTAATGCGAATTTGGAGGAAGAAGTGTACATGGATGTGCCCCCAGGTGTAAAGAATTACCCAAGTGACGTTGGCAAAGTGGGTAAATTGAAGAAGTCGTTGTATGGCCTGAAGCAGTCTCCAAGAGCTTGGTTTGGAAGATTTTCAAAGTCCATGAAAGTCTTTGGATACAGACAGAGTGATTCTGACCATACCTAGTTCATCAAGCGCAAGAATGGTAAGATTACAGTTCTTATTGTGTATGTTGATGACATGATTGTTACAGGGGATGATCAGAAAGAGAAAAAAGAATTGCAAAAGTATTTGTCAAAGGAGTTTGAAATGAAGGATCTGGGTCAACTGAAGTATTTTTTGGGTATTGAAGTTGCAAGGTCTAAGAAAGGGATTTCACTTTCACAGAGGAAATATGTTCTTGATTTACTTGCTGAAACGGGGATGCTGGACCGCTGACCCATCGAGACACCCATTGAGATGAATCACAGACTTGCTATCTATCCTGATCAAGTTCCAACTGATAAAGGAAGGTATCAATGTCTTGTAGGAAGGTTGATTTATCTTTCACATACTAGACCTTATATTGCTTATGCTATGATCGAGTGTTGTTAGTCAATTTATGCATTGTCCTAGTGAAGAGCATATGGATGCAGTCTTTCGTATTTTGAGGTAATTGAAGATGGCGCTAGGTAAAGTAACCTATTTCAAAAAAAAAAAATGAATTAGAAGTTGTTGGATACGCAGATGCAGATTGGGCTGGTGATAAAACTGACAGACGTTCTACATCTAGGTACTTCACTTTTGTTGGAGGGAACCTTGTCACTTGGCGTAGCAAAAAGCAGAAAGTTGTTGCCAGATCAAGTGCAGAAGCTGAGTTCCGAGGTATGGCACACGAAGTCTGTGAAATGTTGTGGATTCGTAATGTCTTGAAAGACCTGGGTTATAAGCTTAAAAAGCCTAGGGATTTGCATTGTGATAATACAGCTGCCATTGAGATTGCACATAATCCAGTTCAGCATGATAGAACAAAGCATGTGGAGGTTGACCGTCATTTTATTACAGAAAATCTTGACAGAAAGGTTATTCGCTTTCCATTTGTAAACTCAGATGAGCTAGCTGATGTTCTTACTAAAGGAGTGTCCAGAAATGTATTTGACAGCTCAGTCGACAAGTTGGGCATGATAGACATCTATGCACCAACTTGAGGGGGAGTGTAGAATCGCTGTAAATCTGTATGTAATTAGGATTTTATTTAATTAGGATATCCTGTAATTATGGAAAAATGGTTTCCTATTAGAGTTAGACTACTCCTTTGTACTTGTATATATACCCTCATTGTGGTTTGAATAGAATTAACCCTGAATTGAAGTATTCTTTTCTACTGCAAATACGAAGAAAACAAGATTGTCCTTGGTGAAAACGAGCAACAGAGAGAAGATTTTTACAAATTGATGGAATGTGAAAGACATTTTGTAAAGAAAAATTGGAAGAACCTAATGACAAGGGAAGGTTACCGGCCAGTATGGGAAATGGGCATTGAGTCCTCATTACCCATATATACATTATGAGGGCCACCATAAGATTGTGGATTGTTGACAGGCATAGCGGTCATGTGATGGGTTGCACCGGTGTCCGAGTACCAATTTGGATCAACAGCGTAATGGACTCCAGCAAAAGGAGGAGCAGTACTTAGGCTGAGAAACCTTTGTGGGCATGGAGAAGAGAACAACCTAGGCACAGTGTGTTGCTGCGGCATCACGTACAGGGACTGTACGACAGATTGCGGTGGTTGCGGGAAAAGGAATGCTGCGGCTGAGAGCGAGGATGACAGTGGAGTGACTGTTGAGGAAGACTTTGATGAGAATGGCTCTAATCCTTGCAAGACCAAGGAGAGGAAACACTGATAGTGAAAAGAGACACAAGATAAAGGACAAACGTAGGAGAGACACAAGATTGAAAAACAAGACACAAGATTGAAAAACAAGACGTGAGAAGAAGATGAGGCACAGGAAAGGAGCCTAGACCTAGTCTAATACCATGTTGAATATGATTTTCCTTATCATTCTCATTATAGGTATACAGTTATATAGCAGCCTAATTGCTGATGTTACACAGAGAGAATAAATGGTAATTACATCAAATCAGAAACTGATATGCAGAAACTGATATGCATTGAAAACAAATGTACAACTAATCAAAACTGATGCTAGATTGTAGCCCTGTATTAATCTCTCTAACATCGTCATCTAAGTTCCAAGCTGATTGCTTCACATCCCGCATTAGCTTGCGGGGGGATGATGAAGACATTACTAGAAGAAAATAATAAGATTACAAGGCTGCACAAGAGAACAACACACCCCAGCACAAGACAATTGGGAGACAACTCGTCCTTTCTCACCCAAGTATAATAGACAAAGCTTGTTGCTACATTGCAGACCAAGCACAACCACATATTGAACTGCACAACTTTCACATGTGATCTTATTGCATGATAGCAGCTAGGCTTGCTCACAATTGTAGTATTTATATGTGCTCTCTTCTGTAAACGTTGAATCACTTAAATTAAGCAATTTCATTTCTATTTCAAAAATAAACCAAAACCTACTGTAAGATTTTTCTGGTAAGAACACCAATTTAGAGCAGGTCCGAGTTCAGGTATGAAATACGATGGTATCTTACTGCAGTCCAGAGCCAGCAACATCAATCCACTCTCAGGGAATGTACATATATCATTTATTGCTCAATGCATGTCATTCCTTCTCCCTGCAAACAATGGAAAATCAACTTGCTTATGTATTCAGAAAAACAATATTCAATAACTGTTCATTATATCCAAAAGTATATTATCTTATCGTGTCAGGGTCCCATATTCTAACAACGTGATTGTCAGTGGTAATTAACTTTGGTCGTTCAGAGTTAAGAAACGGATGCCACTTAATGTCTAATATCGGGTTGTTATACCTATAAAACAATGACAGGGTCTTCAACAATCAGTAAATTACAAGGGAGGAGGGGGGGGAAATAAGGGGCTCTTATTAAGTTGGACCAGGAAAAACCGCTTTGGGAGATATATACTCACATGTGATCCTTACCCTGTATAGGGATGTGATGAACGCAAGTCATAGACGAGAACTTGGAGGTTCAATGACAAAGTTACATTATTCAAGGAATATAATCCGAATGCAATTCATTTTTTTTAGAAGAGGTTCGCAACTACAGAAGGTATAAATCATGGTTCATATAAAAAAAAAAAGCAGTGTTTGGAAAATGAAAAGAAAAAAGAAAACATAATAACAAAGAAAAAAGGAATTCAGTATAGTTGTTTCGTTTGCCCTATCCAACCGTAATCAGATACTCATCAAACTCAAGATTGGTTTGGAATTTGGATAGGACTCCTATCCAATGTAGTCTAGTCTAATCCAGTTCGAAATCCTAATCCAATCTTGTTTACTTTACCAAACGTGGCTTAGGTCTCTAACAAAGTAAAACAAAGGCAGAGAGAAAAGTAGTCTGAGTCGTGTATTAATCAAATATACTGAAGACTGATGGCCTTCCTTGCCCTCCGCTAGATAGCAATTAATCAGCTAGTTTCAATCTTGCTTTTGTCCAGTTAACTCTCTGGTACCTGGTTCAGTTTGAATTAGGTGGAGACGTTTAACTCTTTTCTAATTTGTTTGTAGAACTGTTTTGGGCCTTTTCTTGGCTCTCCGGGCTAGTCCCTTAATGGAACTATCTGTTCAACCAAAAAAAAAAAAAATCAAATATGATGCCTCGTTTAGTGATTTTTGCCTGCGGCACTTCCATCCCAATATTATCTTATCTGCTGTTTGGCTTGATCACGCATCTGGTGCTCCAACCCCAATATCCATTGTTCCGGATCGGCTCGGCCGCCCTGTCCCAACTCAATGTGAGTACTGCCGGCGAGTTAACCGCCACGTTGGACTTGATGGTTGTTGTTGTGAACCCCAACTAAAAGCTGGGTATCGAATTGTACAGCATCGAGGCCATGCTGTTTTACCTGTACGAGATGATGCATGACACACGCGAGAGACTATTGCTCACAGCGAAGCCAGTGACTAGGCCCTTTTTTATGACTAGGGGAAACCAAACCGCTGTTAGTTTTAAACTCTCAACATCGGACAACACGTTCGTCCAAGATGAAGTGACCAAACCAATTTCAGAAGCCAAGGCTCGTCGCGGCGGTTCGGTTAGGTTTCAGATGAAGATGTTGGCTTGGTGGGATTATAGAACTATTTGGTTGCCGCCTCAAGGTTTCAGACCTTCCAGGGTCCTCTGTGGCCTGCTCGAATTCGGGACTGAGACCAGGACTTTAACGGTTAATTCCAGCCGGGAATGCGAGGAGGAATGTCCTAGGTTTTCTAATTATTAATCCATGCATTATCTTTTTGATATTGACGATGGCATGGACTTGTTATTTTCTATTTGTTCTTAGTATGTGCCTCTTAATTGGATCTCCATCAATCTTTGATTTTTGTATGACAGCGCGCAGTTGGATGAAATTCATGCCTTAGATTTCGAGGGATTTTGTGACGAGTTATCTGGTATCAAACATTTGAGGGCATTGCCTGCAAGATATTTTAAGAGGCTTGTGCATGTATGCTCACCTTTCCGTTGAAAAACATGCTCGTGAAGTCGTGATTCTCAATGACATACAGCTTACAAGACAATAACATTAGTAGGATGACCAAGTCTATGCTGGACTGGTCTTTACTGCCTTGCCAAGAAAAGCTGTAGAAACATCACACTTCTGATGAACAGAAGTACCTTTTTTTTTTTTCATAACGCTTCCTCCCCCTGGCCACCAAGAATATATTGGGATTTAACTCCAATAAGCGTCAGCAGTACTTCTTTATATGCATTGTTTAATTGGTTGCAAACTTAGAACATAGAGCACATCTTTCCTTAATGTCAACTCACAAGGTATTGCTATTTTGAGATTCCTGAGCTAGCCACAAGTGCTCTTGTTCAAAACCATATATATGAAGGATGTGCATTCATTCCTGTGACTGTGGCCGGAGGATTGACACCTTGGTATGCACAGTTGTTCCCGTAATATATAGTGGTCAAGAGCTGCATGACCTTTCTTGCCACAGATTTGGCAAGACTGTATGGCCCCTTTTACTGCAGATTTGGCATTTTGGGGGTTAGCTTTACCAAGAGAGCATTGTTGTATCACTCAAATAATCTTTTAGAATTAAAAAAAAAAGTTATATAATCTTGAAGACAATAATAGACAACAACCAGTTGAAGACAAATTTGAACAGAGTATTTTTCAACAAAAATCAAACCTTATATCGGTTATATGATTCAGAAAAGAGTCTAATATGATTCTTTTCACCAAATTAACCCTTTGATGGGATTTCTAGCAGGACAGTACACAATTGGCCCTTAGTGGGGTAAAAATTCGTCTGGTCATGAAGAAAGAAACACTTGATGACCCTTTGTGGGATTCATTGATTCAAGTTCATTGAAGGTAAATTTGACAGTTTTACTGATGAAAATTTTTCATTTTACCTCTTCAACCTTTACACCAAAATCATTGTGCCCCTACACCTTTTATTTCATCATGAGCTTACGAATTTCAATCAATCTTATCCCACACTTGAGTTTTTAGCTGGCTATTGTGGGATGTATTTTGGAATTCTCCCGCAGAGAATTGTAGCTTAACAATTGCAAAACAGGTTCTGAAAACTCGAAACAGACACTAGAAAAAGATGAAAATAAAAACTATACCTAGACTCAACCAAAAATTATAAAATTAAATATACACCAACTAAACACACAGACAAAGACGCACACAAAATTTGGGGTTAATCGGAGTTGAACTGCTATACTAAATAAAATGAAGAAAACGAAGGACAGAAGACTCACGAAAATAGAAAACAATTTGGGGATTTTGGTTTTGATCAAATATGAGAAAACTAGCTAGGAACTACTTCTCACCATTAGACAATGATTACACCTATGATGTATTTATGTTCAATTCATTCGGATATCCTTACTCAAGCTAAGCCAATGATGTGTTGTACTTAACCTATCAATCTTTCTTACTTTGTATGTTAAGAGAATGATGTTTTCAACTTAACTTAGCTTCTAGAATGGAACCTAGAGTGATGTTCTCGCACAGCTCTCACCTAGAAGTCATTAAGATTTAAAATATTATGAATAAGGCTAGGCAATTTCGGTACTAATGTTGTCCTAATCTACCTAGACATTGGTTTATATGAATGGGGCTCAAGTCATTCACTCGCTACTCCAGAATGCAAGTAGACATGATGATCATACAAGACACTCATAGCTTTACAACCTAGCATGCATACTAATGTTGCGCACCATCAATATACATACAAAGTTGATCAATGAACAAACAATAAACCAATGAATATCCAAAATCCAAAGAACTTATTAAATAAACACCAACATCATAGTTACACCATGTCTAGGGCTAAAAGCAGCCCCTAACTAAAAGAAAATTAGTTACTCATCATCTTGGAAAACACACAAAAGAAATACATGAGTTTTGGAAAGAAGAAAGAATAAAAAAGATGGAAAATAGGGCAAACGATCGATCATCAGATGCCAGCGATCGATCGTTTCTAGGCTCCGAACTTTACTTCTTCTCCTTGAGTTGCTTCAATGGTTTCTTGCTTCTCTCTGCGTCGTAGACCTTGATTGTGACTTCTAAAAGCCTTTTATTCCGTCTTAAAACTCTTCCACTTTGTTTCCTTGTGGATCTCTAACTCTTTGCTTCAAAGAAAAGTCATAATCCATCGAAAATCCTTGTTGAATCAAAATTCCACGCACTTTTCTTCTTTAAGCCTTATTTTCCTCATTTGCTTCGGAAAACCTAATAAACACAAAAACAAATAAATCAGCTAAAAATAATATAAACTAGCAAAGAAAAACATAGGGTTAAATAATAATAACGTAGCATAAATATGCTCCTATCAATCAACACTAAAGGGACCAAGCTACCAAACTTGCTTTACAACACTTAACGGATTTGGTGATTATCAACACTCATGGGACCAAGCTACTAAAATTGCTTATTAACATTGAAGGAATTTGATGATTATCAATACTCAAGGGACCAAGCTACCGAACTTGTTTATCAACACTTAAGGGAATTGATGATTATCAATACTCAAGGGACCAAGCCACTAAAATTGCTTATCAAGATTGAAAGGATTTGGTGATTATCAACACTGAAGGGACCAAGCCACCGAACTTGCTTTTCAACACTTAAGAGATTTGATGATTATCAACAGTACTCAAGGGACCAAGCTGCCGAACTTGCTTAATTCTCAATGCTTAAGGGACTTGATGACTATCAATACTCAAAGGAACAAGCTACCGAACTTGCTTATCAAAATTGAATTTCCAAAAAATAAAAATAAAAATAAAACCCTTACTTATCAACAATTAGGTAGTGTTTAAATAGAGGATTCAGAGATTCCAAGGAACTTCATTAAGGTGATGAGATTTTGAGGTGAATGAATTTTAAGGTGATGGGAGTTTAACGTGAAGAAATTTTAATTTTTAAGTAATGAGATTTACAAATGATGTCACACCTCTAATTTTTAACACAAATAAAAATCGATATATAATCCTAAAATTATACATGCGCGATCGTTCAGCCATCAATACAAAATACATGGAGACATCTTCCCTTTACAACAAGTACATATTGATGCCCTGAACCCACAATTTCAAATATTGACCCGCTCCACAAAGTCACATATTACACAACTTACGAATTAAATTGTCATCACAAAATAAAACGTAAATGCTCCTCAGAGCTTACTACATAGCGGAAGTCATAACAATGGCAAAGCCAACAAAATTTGCTTCCTACCCGTTCAGCTGCCAACAAGGTACCTCAGCTTCAACCACGATTACCCTGACCTGCAGGATTAACCCTACACCATAGAATGGTGCACCGGGTTTCCACATAACAAAACCCGGTAAGCTTATGAAAGCTCGTATAAGTAACTCATGAACATCAATCAACAACTCACACATATCAGCTTAAGGAAACCATGCAACCATGATTCCTTCTAACACTCCATAACCTTTCCATCGAAAGGACAACATAAATCACTGCTGTGACAATGTTCTATTTGCTAACTTAACCATCAAGAAGCAATTCAAGTCTCATCTAGACAATAAAAGAAGAATACTCTCGGAACTGTAAGACCCCGGAAATTCGTTATTAGTTTCTAAATGTTTCTTGGAATTAATAAGTGTTCGTTGATACGATTTCGTGGTTCGAGGGTAGAGCGGAAGTGTTTCGGACAATTATTTGCTCGGAATGCTTTGATTCAAGGGTTGACTTTTTATACATTTAGATTCTGGGAGAACTTCCTTCATGAAAGTCGTAAAGCACGTCGATACGAGTTCGAGGATAGGCGAAACGCAAGAATCGGAGTTCATATGAAGAAGTTATGGACATCGGAAAAAGTTTACATTTTGGGATATATAGGAAAAATCCGAAAAAAATATCGGAAAATCAGAATTTCCGAAATGCGAAACTTTTTCTCTCTCTTCGGTCCCGACCCTAGATCGCCAAGCCGACTTCGAACGGCGATTTCTCACTCCTCCGGCCACCAATCGACGAGCCGTTTGTTCTTATCTCTTCGCCTCACTCCCATCTAAAACTATGTGAAGTTTCACGACGTGGGTCGGCCCATGCATGGTGCACCAACGCCGAGAAGTGGTGGCGGCGCTGCAACATTTCGCCACTTGGAAATCACGATTCCAGCCAACTCTGGCCAAATTAGGAGGGGAGACCAACTGGGCTTTGTTTGCCTTGCCATGCTCTACAAACTAGCCCTACAAACTAGCCAAGTTTCACATTTCAATTCAACCCGAGGAAGACGAATTTTGGATTTGAGCGATTTTGGGCAATTTCTCCCTATTTCTCTTTGAGGTAAATTTTGGCCTCTAGACTTGAAAATTGACTTTGGTGTAGTTATGAAAATTGTAATTGGAGTTGAGGTGAAGAACTTTTGTGTTGGAAGTTTTGTCAAATTTTGACTTTGGGCCGGCGATAGCACCTCCACTGTGGTGGTGTTTTCCTGCAGGTTCCGGTCACCCCAGGACCAGTTCTGTTCCTATTTTTAATCTACACATCGATACGATCATTTCGATATATAGTTTGTAATTTTTGGAAATCGTATAAGCAAGATATGAATTTTAGGGTTTTAGGGTTTTTGGTTCGTTCGGTTTTCGATCCGTGAGGATCCGGCCGTCCGATCGACTTGTAGATTTGATATATTGATTGTATAAGTGTTCTGATGACTTTGTGGGGTCTCGGATAAAGTTTAACCTCTATTGGCATTACTTTCGGGATTTTAGTGCAAATGGGGGTTCGACACTTAATTGTTTTCGATTCGTGTACTAAGTTGTGACGTACATTCCTTAGGTGATTGACGGAGAGTAGTCGATACCATATCTTTGTTGTAAGAGAAGACGCCGCTGGATTTTGAGGTAAGTAAATGTCACGTGGTTCATTTATGAACCGAGTTATTTAATGTCGGAATTGATTGATAATTTTAAATCGTTTTTGAAAATAAAGATTTGTTTGAAATAATATGAACTTGATCGACTATGGTTCATAGGGCTACGGCTCACAGGTAAAAAAATGAATTTCTTGGTTTTAATACGTATGAACTATAGTTGGTATTAGTGGTCATTCCTGCGTGAATGACTACATATACATATATATATATATATATATATATATATTTACGTGGAATATATATATTGGATGGTGTGACAATGGTGAAGTAATGATTGAGAGTTGATTGAATTATTTATTCGAGCATTTACTCTTTACGGGAATACAATATATCATGTAAGTGTTTATTTTATTGTGTTGAAGAGTATTTTGAGTTGAGTGTAACGGTGTACGATTCATCATGTGAGTGATTGATGAAATTGTATTAAAAGAGTATTTTGAGTTGATTGTGACATTTTGAGTCAAGTGGACTTTTTAATGTTTCGGTCTAGGAACATTTTATCACATTGTTGATCGAGGCAAAATATCGGATGCTTGAACCTTGGCCAAAGTGACATGACAGGCAATGATTCAGTTAGAGCTCTAGTCTGCCTGCCAATGGCTTTGTGTTATCGTGTTCTTGAGTGCAATGTACTGCTTGGGGGAGAACTGTGAGTTATCGTGCTCTTGAGTACAATATACTGCTTGGGGGATAATTTGTATTATCGTGCTCATGAGTATATATTTATAAAAGAGAGTTTTGGTTGTCCTTTCTTTTGTTGTCCATGTGGGACTTTGATTTCGAATGAATTGTGGGGTTGATTTTGGAAAGTGTGTTTTTTGGTGATCTCCTGAACCAATTTTCTATGCAGGGATTACCTGTTTTTATTTAGAATGATTGGTTTTGTCACGGTTGTGACCCAAGTGTTCCTTAAAAAGAAAAGGATTTTATTGTTGGAATTAATCATTGTGTTGATTGTTGTCCTCGAGTCGGAAAGGCGTGTTTGAGGTTATTTAGGTTTACTCATACGAGCTTGCAAACGCTTACCGGGTTTGTCGTTTCAACCCGGTGCACTATTCCACGGTGTAGGGTTATTGTGCAGGTCGGAGTAACAGTCATCGAAGTTGAGGGTTGGTTGCTGTTGTAGCTTGGACGTTGAAGTGTACATTAGTTTTATTCTTCCGCTATGTAGTGAGTGTATTTACTTATTGAGTTTTCATTCAGTTTAATTTGTAAACTCTTTGTACATTAATATGTGACTCTAAAGAACGAGTCCGTATTTGATGTTGGTGAGCTCGGTTTGTCTTATCGCTTAATTTAAATGAAGAATTTTCTGTGTTTTCTTGTGCTTGTTAAGTTTCGCGTTTTGGATTCGAAATTTCTTTATTTGAAATCAGGGCGTGACAGGAACTCTCCTTTAAACTACATACTTATGAGTCTCCAGCAACCTCGACCGTTACCCCCATAAGCTATAATGGAAGGCAGACTATAGCTCTATTGAAATCGTAACCACTCGTCCGGCCAAGAACGTGATTACCTATTTCCTGCCTTGGTCACCATCTGCGACCTGTCACCATCTGTGACATGTGATTTTCAGACCCCGTCTGGTCTTAGAATCAATATTAAGGTCACCATCTATGACCTGTCACCATCTGTGACATATGATCTTCAGACCTCGTCTGGTCATAAAATAAAACATCAAGGTCAGCATATGCGACCTGCCACCATCTGTGACATATGATCTTTAGACCTTCTCTGGTCTTAAAGTCAAACGTTAAGTAAGTCGCACCCAACCTAAAAACGTTACAACATCTAGTTTCGGCTAGGGGTCATCATGGGCCGGGCTAGGGCCGGCCCTACCCTAAATTTTAGGGCTTAGGGTCGGGTCAGGCCGGGTCTAGTCAA
>LYNE01003239.1:12082-25410 GCA_001662545.1 Rosa x damascena | reverse complement strand
TTGAGCTACAACCCGGATTAGAATGTCCTTTCCTGCTCCACTAAGCATTTTCCCTTGCCAACTCTTTAACTTCTTGGCCAAATTATCCTTTATGTACTGAAAAGTTGATGTTTTCTTACAACCCACGTAGGTTGGCAACCCTAAATATCTTTCATGAGACTCTACTATTTTAACTCCCATTAACGAAGCCACTTCCTCTTGCAAATATGTGCTAACATTTTTACTGAACACAACTGAAGATTTATTAAAGTTCACAAGCTGTCCTGAAGCTCGACCATAAATGTCAATCACATTCTGTATCTCATAACATGCCTCAAGCGAAGCCTCTGCATATAGCATACTATCATCTGCAAACAGTAAATGATTAACAAAAGGGGCACCATGACAAACCTCAATACCTGGCAGCAAGGGGTCACCTTATCTCAAACCCCTGCTAGGTGTAACAAGTCCTCTAGGCTTTCCTCTGATCAAAAAGGAAAACTTTACCGAGTTTACACACTGCATTACTAGGTCAATCCAAACCCGAGAAAAACCAAATCTTTCCAACACCTTCTAAAGGAATCCCCATTCCATTCTGTCATATGCCTTGCTTAAATCTAATTTCAGAGCCATATAACCATCATGCCCTGCTCTTTTGTTGTGTACAAAAATGGGCAACTTCATTAGCAACAAGGATGTTGTCTGTAATCAATCTACCAGGAGTAAAAGCACTTTGAAAAGGTGAAATGATTTCCGGCAATAACACCTTAAGCCTGTTTGCAATGGCCTTTGAACAAATCTTATAAATAATATTACAGAGTGCAATTGGCCTTAAATCCGACATCCTCAGAGGATTGTCAACTTTCGGAATTAAACAAATGTGAGTAAAATTCACCTGTTTTAACAGCAGCCCGGTATGTAAGAAATTCTGCACATCCTCTGTTACATCCTTTCCAATATCTTGCCAATAGTGTTGAAAAAATAACGGGGGCATTCCATCAGGCCCTGGTGATTTTGTAGGATACATTTGAAATAAAGCAATCCGAACTTCTTCCTCCGAATATTGCTCACAAAGTTGAGCATTCATTATTGGTGTTACACAAGGCTGTATAGCATTTAACATGTGAAGCATAGGATCCATGTCAATCGGAGAAGCAGTAAACATGTCAGTAAAATACTTCGTCACCACCTGTTCAACTCCATCATCATCCTCCCGCCACACACCTTGGTCATCGAACAAACCATGAATAGTATTCTTACGTTTCTGATTTGCTGCCTTACGGTGAAAGAAACCTGTGTTTCTGTCACCTTCTTTGAGCCAACTCACCTTTGCTCATTGCCTCCAAAACAATTCTTCTTGGGAGAAAAGAGACTGAAGTTTATCCCTAAATAGTTTTTTTTCTTCCTGAATTACCACTGTAGCATTGGAATCCAGCAACTCTTCAAGCCTAGTACATACACCAAGCATTTGCTGCTGCCTATGTTTGAATGTCTCCCTCTGCCATTTATCTAGGGTAATCCGAGTATGGGCTATTTTCTGAACCACTTGGAACATGGGAACTCCAGTGAACTCAGTCTGCCAGCACTGCTTAACCAACGGATCACACTCTCGATGCTGTAACCAAAATGATTCAAATTTGAAGTGATGATGTTTTGGCCGTTTAGGAATAGGAACTTTACTAGCCTGAAGAAGAATTGGGACGTGATCTGAATCTCTAGGAGGCAGATGAGTAACCTTAGCAAATCCAAATACATCACACCAAGAAGGAGTGCAAACAGCTCGGTCCAACCTGAGGTGGGTTTTCGAGTTCCACCATGTAGCCCTAGGACCTTGAAACCCCAGATCGAGCAACTCACAATAGCCCAAAGCATCACGAAAGCCCATCATCTGTCGTTTTTCTCTTGGTGGTCCGTCAATTTTCTCCCCATTATTGAGAATTTCATTGAAGTCCCGAATCACTACCCAGGGCAGTGAATCGAGATCCCCCAGATCCTGTAACAGTTGCCAAGATCGTTCCCTATCACATGTACATGCATAACCATAAAACCCTGTTAGTCGTCATACAGGATTGCCAACCCCACCATGAATTTCCGCATCAATATGATGTGCAGATCTGGTGCGAATCCCCAGATCGATTTCTTCACTCCAAAACAGACCCAACCCTCCAGCCTGTCCCTCACTAAGTACCTCTATTGATTTCGAAAAACCTAAAGCATGATGCAGGGACCGAAAGTCTTCCTTCCTGCTAATCTTTGTTTCACATAGAAACACAATCTGATGCTTGTTTTGGACGATTAAATCCTTCAAAGCCCGCTTAATAGTGTAGTTGCAGATGCGTCAGCAATTCCAACTAAGAATTTCCATCGAAGATGGTATAGAGAACCCTTGATACGCTCAAAGCAAGCGTATAATTTAACCCTGAAAATGTCATCGTTAGTATATGGTAAATAGGGATCGTTCTAATCTGGGGATTAAGGGTACACTTGTTATTGTAAAACAAATAAAGAATTAAAATAAGTATAAAGTATTATTTACAAAAATAAAACAAAGAATAGAAATATATACAAGTGAACACAAAAAGGGGTTTTAGGATTATTAAATTAAAAACTAAAATAAAGAAAATGTAAAAACATATATATATATAGGGGTGGAACGCAAGGAACAAAGATCAAAACCACAATCATATGCAAGAAATCGAATCACAATTCCTATAGTTGATTTTCTATGTCATGAGAAAGAAGTTGACCATGTGAAAATTTAGAAAGCAAATGATTTCCCATTTTTTACTTTCCTTCAATAATTAATCCAAGTGAAAGCACCTAAATCAATCCTATTGAACATGCAATCATAGTCTAGAAAGCTAGCTAATCAAGAACACATTCAACTCATGAAGCATAGAGAAAAGATGTCAACCAAAGTGCACAACCTAGTTATGAATAAGTTCACCTATTTGCAATCCTCCTTAATTGATTTCTACTTTTGTCCAATGCCTTCACTACTTAAATCTAGCTCCAATTACATGCATATGTCCTAAGTTGGCCACCAAAGAACACAAACATGCAAAAGTTTTCTGTAATCCAAAATCAATCAAACAATCTCACATAAGCAACATATAAATCAACAAAAGAAATCACAACTTTATTTCAAAACATATAAACGGGCTTTAAACTTTTCCCTTAACGTCATGTTAATTAGAATTCATAACTCTACGAATCAAACAAAGGAAAACAAAAGAAAGTATGAAATACACCGTGAATGATGAATGACAAAGCCTTGAGACGAAGAACTTGAAAATCCTTGAAAGCAAGCAATCTTCTAGGGACGACACAAGGGTGGATGGCGGATAGGATCTTGATGTATGGCATGACTTCTTCTCCTCCTTGATTGAGACGCAGAGCTTCTAAAGACTAGAGAATGGAGAGAATTTTTCTGATGTTTATTTTCTAATGGAGAAAGGTGTGTTGTGGTGTTTTTTGAATGAAGAGGTGTTGAGAGGAGGCTATATATAGGGGAAGGCAAGGCTTCATGAATTTAATTTCCAATGAATTTTCTGGTTGCACCACACAGCTTCGACCAATCACATAGCGCCAAGTCAGCTCTGTTGTGTCATCCAATTAACCAATCAAAAAGCTCCAAAATCAATCCCTAATATATTGTTGCCAAATTTCCCATGATCTAATCTGATTTTATTCACAATTTTCGGCCAAATATCTAGGCATGAACCTAGACAATGTATCCTGACTCATTTTGGACCTTTTCTCCCTTAAATCTCTCCATGGCTTTATCCTTAACATCCTCCCCTTGATTTTCACATTAAAATTGCAGATTTTATTCTCTAATTTCAGCCAACATATCTTGAGGGAATTAAGGAATGAATCTGGACTTGTTTTGAGCATTTTCTTGTTGCACAATCCCATGAAACTCTCCCAAGATTTTCTCAACTTAATCTCCTTGATTTTCTCCTTGCAAAAATCAGATTTAATCTCCCATAATATCTCCCACGTCATCTTCAAGCCATGTGGTCTCCTAATGCCTTCAGGTTTCCTAGCCTCATTAGGATTCCTACGTTGAATGGGATTCCTAGTCAGACCAAGAAAACTCCATTTCTTCATTTCAGCTCATTTTCTTGTCATTTATTCCAATGTACCTAGAAAATAGAAACTAAATTAAAATTTATTTATTTAAGGAAATAACTAAGTAAAATATGAGGAAATAACTATTAAAACATCGCATTAAAATGCTCCTATCAACCCTCCTTCTAGAACCCTAGAAAGCAAACCCTAGCACAGCAAGCTAGGTTACACGTCAAACCAAACGTGCGGCCCATGTCAACATATCTATATCCACTACACATTTATATATCACATATACATCTTATTTAACCAAAGAAAAATAACAAACTTCATCTCAATATTGTGATCATCTTTTAGACATGCTTTCAGAGATATAAAATCATCCTAAACAGTTGAAAGGGCGATCCTAATGACTCAAAAACAAAACACACAAAAACCAAAAACAATTTCGACTCTTTAAAAGAAAACCTAAAACGAATTTTTTTTTTTTTTACGACACTTTATATTTTTTTATGGCTTTTCCGATTTTTAACTAACCTAAAAACAAAAACCTAAAATCCAAAATCAACAAATTCAACATTAACCTTCCCCCCACACTTAAATCATACATTGTCCTCAATGTAAACAATCCATAGCATGCAAAGCACAATATAAGCATATAAGGGATAATCACGAACCACTTTATTGAATAACAAAAAAGATTACAAAATAACTAACCAAATAATTGTTCCAAAAACTAACGAAAAATAAAAAGAAAAAGATAGATAGATCAAATCTGGTTTCTTTGGGTGCCTCCCATGTAGCGCTTGGTTTTAACGTCTTCTCAACCTAGACGTGGTCTTCCTTTTGCTCCTTAAGAGTTGGTGCCTTCAAAACCTCCCTTTGGATTTGGAATTGTGTTGCTTAGAAGCTTCCCTTGTTCATGGAACTTGGTCATAAAGTCTACCACTTGTCCCATTTGCTTCTTCAAATCCGCTATATCCTTCCCATGGTTTTGTTGCCCTTGAATCAAAGCTTGAGTTGAAGAATTAAGTGTCTCAATAATCTTATCATAATTAGGGGACGTTCCTTGAGCTTGAGGAGGAGCTTGAGGTCTCTGATAAAATGCTCCCTGAGGTCCTCTGTTGTAGGTGTTCTGTTTAGCATTTTGAACATTATCATTATCCCTCCACCTAAAGTTAGGGTGATCCCTCCAACCTGGGTTGTAGGTGATACGGCTAAAATAGCCTAACAATTTAATCCTGCAAAATGTAGTTGTCAATATAGGATAAGCAGGGATTGTAGGGTACACCTACACAAAAAGGTCAATTAACAAATAAAAGAATAAAATGGGGGGTTTTCAAATTTGGTTCCTACTCTACTTAAAATAAAAATGAAACAAATAAAACTATATACAATGATCGACTTCCCTAACCTAGACCAATACCACTCAGAAATTACTAAGTGTAAAAACAGAAAATCCATTTCAACATGCTACAAAAATGTGCCCATCTTTAATGCCTAGATAAGAGCTCAAATGAAAAGCCTCAGCGGATCAATCCATTTATCTAATTCGTTCTAACGTAGGCTTGGATCGGAAAAGTCCTTACCAAGCCTAATACTACTAATTTTTGAAAACACTCAGCGTAATTCTCTTAACTAGTAGTATTATCTAACCCTCGAATCAACTCACACGTGCAAATTAACCATTACACATAGAATTTAACACGTAATTTCCAGAATCATTTAATCATTAAAGCATGATTTTTACCACTCGTTAGAACTAATTACTATTTGTTTAACTCAGCGTCTTAACAAATAACAATTACTCTTGGCAAATTAAGCAAACACACAAGAACTCTCACCGTTATTCTAGCATGCAAACTTATGAACCTAATTTAGAAAATTACCTACACACGTAAAAGGGCATAAGATTGTAACATGCATCATAAAAGAATTCTCGAAATTAACTCAATAATAAACTGAAAATCTCAAAAATATTAATAAAAATATTCTGAAAATTTCATGTCTCCAATTACACAACTCGCAAATCCAAACACACAAAACCGAAACAAAAATTGTAAGTAGAGTCATAGTTACACTTTGAAGCTTTCCTCAGCGGCTTAGCAACAAGGTGATGAACTCGTCTATGCCATGGTGGTGGAGCGTTCTTGACTCAGCGCCTAAGAGCTTCGTAGATTGATGGATGGATGGTGGTCGCGATCTTGTAGGTGATGGAAGTTTAAGGAGTGAATTGGGCAGAGTCTCAGAAAAGTTTCTAGCCAGGAAGTGATAGGCCAGAATTTATCTTGGTCAGGAAGTGATAGCCAGGAAGTGATCTTGGCTGGGAAGTGATACCAATTCTATTCTGGACGTTGCCTATTTATAGGGGAGCATTGGTTGGCTTTTGTCGATCATACCATTCATCATTGGACGGATGGGATTGCATCATAATTCCTTTAATTTTCCAACTGAAACATCTCTTTTATGGCCTTAACTCCTCTCATAATGGGGCAATTCCTTTAATTTCCAAGCTGAAACGTCTTTCTCTTATTTATTTTCCAGTTGAAACATCTTTCTCTTTTATTCCTTAACTGAAAACGTCTTTCTCCTTTATTTCCCAACTGAAAACGTCTTTCTCCTTTACTTCCCTTCTTCATTGCTTGGTCAAATGTCTTAAATGCTTTATTTTATGACTCCATCATTGTTGTTTCTAAGAGTTCCACCAGTCAAGGTTTCCTACAACAAGCAGGAGAATATCAGAATTTTCTAGAGAAAATAAAGGGAATTAAAATGTAAAGACCGCAAAAACAGTCAACAGTGAGGAATCCTGATCCAGCTAGGATTTTTCATGAATTTTACTTTTTCCGCCTATTTCACTCCAAACACTCAACAAGACTCTCAAAATGACTTAATGACTCAAAACACTAAACTAAGGGAGAAACAAGGCTAAAATGGGGCACATATTCAATAATATCGTCACATTTTTTGCTCCTATCAGTAGGTGTTGGAGAAAGGGTCATTCCTTGGACGAGCTTGCCCTTGGTTCTGGTTCTGAAACCCTAAGTAGTTCACACTTTCCCATCCACCATTCTCTATCAGTTGAGGACATCGATCAGTCATGTGCCCTTGAGTAGATCATGCCCCACAAACTTGAGCAACTCCTTGGACTTTTGGCGTTAACACTTGTGACATAAGAGAAGTAAGCTTATCCAATCTTGCACTCAAATCCGAATTCATAGTCACTTCCTTCACTTGACGAGTTGTAGTCCTAATGCCCTCATATTGTTGAGCATTGACAGCCCTATTAGCAATCAATTCCTTCCCTTGAGCTGGAGTCTTGTCCACAAAAGTACCCCCACTAGCAGCATCTAGCATTTGGCATTCCAAAGGGAGCAAACCCTCATAAAAGTATTGCAAGAGGCTTTCATCTTTGAACTTGTTTGGGGACATTGCGCCAAAAGGGATTTGAACCTTTCGTAGTACGCAGGATATGACTCATCTTCAGCTGTTGAATTCCAGTAATCTTCTTCCTTATAGCTATAACTCTTGAAGCAGGGAAGAATTTCTCTAGAAATGCCCTCATCATGGCATCCCAAGAAGTGACATGTCCATCTGGAAGTTCATACAACCAATCTTTGGCTCTATCAGCTAAGGAAAAAGGGAATGTCTTCAACTTGAAAATGTGCTCATCTGCCTCAAGTGGCGTCATACTTCCTCAAGTGGCGTCATACTTCCAAATACAAACTGAAACTCCTTCAAATGCTTGTTAGGGTCCTCCATGGAGAGTCCATGAAATGTAGGTATACGATGAAGAAGTCCACCCTTAATCTCAAAGTTGGCAGACTTGCCCTCTGTAACAGCTAGGAAAACAATGGAAAGAGGAAGCCCTCCTTCAACAATGGATGTAGAGAGGTCCTTGATACTCTGATTAGCCTCATTATTTCCTCCAAGACCAGCCATTTCGTGCTCTTCTTCTTCAGGGGGTGGCGTAAATGTTGGTGAAGGTGAGAGAGGTGATGAGATCTGAGATGGTGGTGAGTTGGATGATACAAGTGGTGATGGCGCAAGTGATGGTGGAGATGGAGTTGGTGTAGGTGATGTAGACTCCTCTGAAGACTGTAAGATCCTCTTCCCTTGATCGTTAAATGTGTATGGCTTAAAATTCAAAGGAGAAGGTCTTCTGTACTCAAGTTGTGGAGGATTCTTAAAACGTTTAAGTCTTTCTTCAATCTCTTGTGCTCTACGGATCTTAGAAGGCTCGGACATTCATAGAAATCCTACACAAATTTAAAAATTAAATAAGTTAGTAAACTATACAATAAAAGAAATACAAGTTAATTATTTATATATATAGAACGTCACTTACATACAACAATCATAGAGTACACATATATGTATACAATTACATGAAAATTTTACAAGTATGATGTAAGTATAAAACCAGTTTTTACAATCTTAGGGGTGGATTTATGAAATTAAGCAACTTATAAGAATTTAAATTTAACCACAAGCTTTCAATTGATCGAACGTGCGGCCCAAGTATAATCATCTATACACAAGCTTCCTTTCATATCTTTTGGGCAACCTTATTGAAATGGCCAGGTGGGGGAGGACGAACACAAGAGGTAGAAATCATTTTGGCTTGAGCTACTCCCACATAGTGGTTTAGGCCCAACTGTATGCACTTCTGAATTCAAAACCCGTTATGGACGTTGTCCCATTTCTAGACACCACTCCACATAGGCTATACTTACTAAGATAAGAAATTTCACAAGTGTGAAGATAGTTCAACAAGTGTTAATAAAAGCCGCCCTCAAATTTAAGGGATCTGGACTAGGTGCCCTTAAAGGGTTTAGGCTAATATTAACAAAAGAGACTTCACCTATTCCAATCAACATCAACTCATAATAAAAATTAAATCCAAACAAACTACCATCAAACATAAATCTCGAAAAACATTTTAATTAGGGCTAAATACTAGTTAGTACCCTATTGTTTAGGTCCAAAATCAATTCAGTCCCTGGACTTCTAATTTCATCAAAAACACCCCTGCACTTTCAATTTTGATCTAATAGGTCCAATTCGTTAATATTATATTATGGGTTCAAGTTATAGTTGGATTATTTGTTGAAAAACTATTTATTTTTAATAGTAGGACTCACTCCTAAATTGACCATGCAGACCACCTCGATACCACATCATAAAACATAGGCCATATATGAGCCACATTAACAAGTTAAATAACTCAATTGTCGGAAAACTAACAAATTGGACCTAATAGATCAAAATTGAAAGTGCAGGGGTGTTTTTGATGAAATTAAAAGTTTATGGACTGAATTGATTTTGGACCTAAACCAGAGGATAGTAATTTGTATTTAGCCCTTTTAATTACATAATTTACAATTTCCAACGCCATATAATCAAGAAATAAAGAGAATTTAATCCCGGCAACGGTGCCAAAAATTGACGTACACAAATTAGTGTATCAATTTAAAACCCTATCAATGTAGTAAGAATAAGTAGGGATCGTTCTCAACCGGGGATTAGGGACCTTTAATTCCTGAAAAATAAAACATTAGTAAAATAAATTAAAGAATATATATATATATATATATTATTCACGAAAATAAGAAGGGGATTTAAGATTTTATTTTTCTAATCTAACAACTAAGTAATTATATACATCTGTGACACATCAAAACCAAGAATCAAGTAGAAATATATGAATGAAATGAATTCAGAAGTAATTAACTACTATTAACACGTTGGCAAGGTTTCAAACAACAAATCACGAATCAAAATATATCTAAGCATAGAATCAATCAAGAACAAAGATGAATGCATATAAAGTTCTTTTTACTTCCCTTAATTAAATTAACTAGATGAATGCACCATAGTTAACCCTATTAATCATGCAATCACCAATGGTAGCTAATCACTAACAAAAACACTTTCAATGCATTAAGAATCATGGAAGTTTGATCAATTCAAGTCAAGAACACAAGTTAGAACACTAATCAAGCATGCAAGACTCATTGTTAATTTACCTAAGTAATTATAGGTTTTCCACCGAAATTATTAAAGCCTAGAATGCTAGCACCTTAATATGGATTCAATTACATGTTCATCAACCTAAGTATGCATCCAAAGATCAATTAACACATAACAATTGGGATTGAAGCTCGAATTTAATAATTTTGCAAGAACACATTGAAATCGCAACTTTTTATTTTAAAAACCTAAAACCTAAAACATGCTTCATAGTGTTTGGAAATCACATATCTAAAATGAATCTTTCATCCACCATAGAAATGGCAAAATCATAGAATAAAACAAAACCCGAAATCATATTAGAATCGAAAATTGTTTTACAAAGAAACCAAAACTGAAAACATAAAGTTGTGTTCATGGTTACACTTTTTGATCTTCAAGAACACAAGAAGCTTCAAAAGGTGATGGAATGGATGAGAGCTACGGCAAGGATGCTTGAATGGATGAATGGATGCATCACGGCCTTGAACTTTGGATTTCTTTGAAGTTGCTGAAACCTTGGAAGTGAAAGGGAAGTGTTTGTGTATTTGATTCTGAATTTTGTGGTGTCTAGAATGTCTTCACAAACCTCCTTTATATAGTGAACAACATAGGGTTGAGAATCTAGGTCAAAATCTACTTGTGACATCATTCAACCAATGAAAATATTTCTTGAGAAGTAGAGAACAAGTCACCTCCTTGCTTTGTTGAAATCACCATGTATCTAGAGTTATAAATCAATCCTTATTCCTCTATTTTCTCTCATAAAATTCCAAAGAAAATCCAAGAATATCCCAATATATATTTGCCGAAATCTTCTAGTATTTTCCTTCAATTTCCACGGCAAAATGCAAGTAGAATGGGCCAATGACTCCTCCAAAACATCAAGAAGGATCTAGAGACTCATGTGCAAGTCACATACTTCAAACTTCGGGCCAAACTCTCCCAAAATGGACCAATTCAAAATTATTCTTCATATTGCCGAAATTCCTTCATTATTCTAGAACAATCTTGAACTATCTTGAGTCATCTTCAAGACACAACATCTCCTAGTCTCACCAGGTTTCCTAGCAGCATCAGGACTCCTTGTGTGATCATGTTTCCTAGTCTAATTGGGACTCTGTCATTTCTCATTTTCGAATATCATTTTTCCGAGCTCACTCCTAGTTGCATTAGGATTCCTACTTCAACTGGGATTCCTTTTCCTGGTAGAGCTGGGAAAACTTCATTTCTCCATTTCTTCTCATTTCTGCGCAAATAACTCCTTGCCTTCCATTTCCAGACTCAAAACACAAAACAAGTTAAAAATGACATTGTTAAGAAAATAACTAAGCAAAATGTAGAGAGAAATGTACTAAAAACACAGTAGAATTTAGTCTTAACAGTTTGATATTGTTTTGACAAAAGTGGACAACCTTGGATATATTCCATCAGCAAGATAGAAACCATTGGTGTGAGCCCCTGAAAAGTTTGTTTAATTTTTAGAAGGTAATTTTTCGCCAATAAGATTTTCGCAAGGTGATTTAAATGAAGAAATTGATTTCGGAGATTGTTTTGGTGTTGAGACCACCTATTGGGACTTATGATTAAAGTTTGGGCCGAGATTCTTTCATTTGAACCTAAAAGGTTAGAGAAGTTTAGTGAGGTGACCGTTTGTTGAAGTTCCGAAGACGATAAATTGAGTTGTAACAAAGTTTTGGATTTTTAATTTTTACGAAAATAAGTTTTGGGCCTAGGACGAAGTCGAGAAGTGATTTAGGAAGTTTCCGACGAAAAACGAGTAAAAGAAAAGCTACGAACCCAAAACTGAAAGCAATTAGCTAGAAGAGTTTCGTAATTCATCGCAATGGAAAAATGGACATCCCACATATGCAAGTATAAATAGGAATTTAGGAACCCAAAAACCTAAACTCTCCCTCTCTCTCTCTCTCTCTCTCTCTCTCTCTCTCTCTCTCCCGACCTCTCTTTCTCTCTTCTTCCCTTTGCCACCACCAGAGACTCCAACTTCGGCCACCATCTCACCACACCGCCTCCACCAATCGACGCAGCACCCAAACCCGACCATAACCCGAGCTTTACCGTCGACATGCACCGTCGGCAGCCACGGTACGCAACCACCACAGTCGCGACACCACTGCTCCTCCACTTTCTCCTATCTCCGGCTGGCGCACGGGCACCATTCTCTTTGTCTCGCCGTCGTCGACAACCCCGTGTCCTTGGATCATCCATGCATCACACAAGGAAGGAGAATCGATGATACAAAGCTTGAAGATGCTCCGGCGAGTTCTGCAAATTCCGACGACTCCGGCCACCGATTGGCAGCATGTGGTATGAAAATCGATCCCCTCGTCATTCTCTACACGTTAGACCAATTAGTTTTTCATTTCGAACGATTTTGACTGATTGGGTTTTTGGTTGGCTTCGGCTCCGCCATGTTCTTCGACACCAGCGACTCCTCCGGCCTCTCTAGGCTTGGTTCCCGTCCTTACTGCACTTGTAGAAGAGAAATTGTAAAGCTTGTTAGGTTATTGGCAGCTGGATCATCAGTCTAATTTCAGCAAGGAATTCCGGGAAACTGAGTTCGTTTCCGAAGGTATATGTCGACCCTTGAATCAAGTTTTTCTCTTCTGGTGATAATGGGAAGTTAAGCAACTCTGTTGGTTTGGTTAGGTTGATATTGATTGATTGACATTGTGAAGTCTAAAATTGGTTGCTGGAAGTTTATGTTTGAATTGGAAAGTAAATCGAGATGAGTTAATAACCTGGTGTTGTAAACTTGAATTGGAGATTTGGTTGATTGAATGTTGAGTATGCTTACTGTGAATCTGTAGTTGTGAGAATAATAAATTGGATTGGAAATGGTGGTTTGGGATTGTTTCTGGTTTTGTAAGTAAATGTTTTGGTTAAGGTTTGCTAAGACATTTTGTTATGTTAATGGTTGTGAAGAGAATAATTGTGGGTGTGCAGAAACGGTTAGAGTATGTATCAGGTGTCCATAGTAAATTCGATAGAATTACTATGTGATGCGACATAAAAAGAAATTGATAAATGAGAATGGACCATTAATGAAAAATGAGTTATGTTGTGAACAAGGTTAAGGAAAAATCGATAATGAAAATAATGGATTTCATTTAGTCCATTTAGATTCTTGAAACTAGGTCGCCCGAAGTACTCTAATGCACCATATCCCAAAATTAGTGTAGGAATGTAATGATTCGGGAATGGTAATTGATATTTATCTTTTTGCTTAAGGTTTAAAGACT
>LYNE01003238.1:14063-32024 GCA_001662545.1 Rosa x damascena | reverse complement strand
GTTACAGCTTTTGGATTGCTTGGGTTATAGTTTGAAAAAGGGTGAGAGAATTTGTCAGTTTCTGATTATCTGTGGAGGAATTTTGGTTTGTGGTTTTGAATCGATTTCGTTTGCAGATGGAGCTAGATTCATTAGTTTTGTTCAGGTATACTGGTAGACCGTAATCTAATTGATTGTTGTGTTTCTGGCTACGAATCAATGACTCTGTTCGAAATTATGGGCATATTTGGTTCCAAATTATTTTGTTGACATGCTTATTTTGCCACACAGAGTGTGGTTGGAAGTGTCATTACAGACAGAGATCGCTAGCTAAAACCCGGAGGTCTTGTACTTCCTTCAAATGCAATGGTAATTTTCTCTGTCTCTTTGGTCTTTCAATTGTTGTGACCTGTAAATCTTTAGTTATAAGATCTATACACGGTTGTTGCTTTAATGTCATTGAATTGACAATCATATCAACTTCATATGTTGTTAGCTTGTGGATTATCAACTAGAATATGTAGCTTCATCAACATATTTTTGCACAACGTTAGATGCTAAACGAATTTGGTTCTGTCATGCTGATTGTGTTGTTGAATGCTTGCAGTTGTACATAGCACCTATATATTCATGTTGCAGGTTTCATAGCTGTTTGAGCCCAAAAGTAATTTCGGCAAGATCCTTTAGTGGATTTAGCACAGCGGGCCGATACCTGCGGCCCAAAAATAAGCCTGCTTGGGTTTGGGTTACAGCTTCGCCCATTCGGTGGTCCATACGGAAAACGAAACCTTATTGGAGTCAAGTAGCAGAGATTGAATAGGAAACTTCAATCAATAATCCTTCTATAGCAAGGAACAGTCGAAACCCTAGTTATAAATACGTGGTTTCAATGACAAAGAAAAGACCTCTCTCAAATCAATCAATCCCAGCGATTACAAAGCCTCCCCGGAGCAAACCTTCAACCTCGTTGAAACCCGGTGACCGCGCGCCAGTCTTAGTCTCTCCAAGAGCCGACTGTTATCATCACCAGATCAACCCGGCGACCGTACTTCCTGTCCTAGTCTCTCCAAGAGCCTATTGCCAGTACCACTGCCACCGAGACTCTCTCAACCATCGAAGCAAGGGTAACGCCCTCGCAACCCAGCGAAGCTAAAGTCACGCTTTAGCAAAACCTGTGCTTTCTCCAACTTCCCAGTGATTGCTCTGCTCAGCCTACAACGTTAAGTATCAATTCGATGACGCGAAGAGATCACATCCAAAGTCCGTATTCGTAAGGCCAGAAGTCCTTTCTCAGAAGGCTAGAGAAGAACCTTGTGGCGAGGTTGGTGCTCTCCTCGTCCACAATGCTTGAAGAAGAAGTCAGGTCAAGGGACTCCCCCGACGACTGCACCCCACGGTACTGGTACGCCCGCGCACAAGCTCAAAAGAGACAGTGTGCACGCCAACTGGTTTTGGAGCCAAACATTTTGGCACGCCCAGTGGGACATGCAATAGTGTCTCTTCGTGAACATAGCCATTGGGAAGTCAAGCGAAAACCCTTACCAAAAGGTTTACGCTAACTGCTCAATACATAAAACCTCCAGTTACAGACCGCATTCTCGCGCGGACTGTCGTGGTCTTTCTGAAGAACAAGTGACTCAAAGATTTTCTTATCATTCCTAATTACCCAATATGTCAACTGAACGGGAAGACAATCACCTGGCTGCTACTGAGGGCCAGAGTGTCACTACTAATCAGGCCAGTAAGCCTGTTATCACTACCGCTGTCTCCAATACGGTGGAAGGTGGAGAAAGAGAGGCTTTCGTTGCGAAGACTATTCCCGAGGGAGCGACCTCCGAGGTAAGGTTCGCGATCATCATGGAGAATATTGAAAATTATCGCAAGAAGATAGCTGTTGATTTTGAAAGAGAAACCGCGAAAACAGACCAGCTCATACGCGAACTAGACCAGCTCATTACCCGACATAGAGAAGATAGTAAGCAACAAATCGCACAATCAGAGAGTGCAGTAAGCGCTCATGCCACATGTATCGCTAGTGAACAGAATCAGTGCCAGAAAGAAATCATGGAGGCTATCACGAACCAAACCAAGCAGACTGCGTCAGATATGGCAGGTCTTCGCAAGGATGGCGCTAACCTCGTAACCGAGGTGGCCATGCAAAGAGCCGAATTGAACCAGACAAATGAAGTGTTGAACAAAGCGTTAGGGGATCCTAGCGCTATCCTTGGCTCCCTTGGCTAGCCATCTGGTTCGGGCAAGTACGTGCTGCCGAATCAACGAGAGAAGGTTAGCAACAATACCGCTACACCTTCCACAACCGTTGCTGCTACACCACTGAAAAATAAAGAGCAAGCTCTGGTTATAGGCGGCAGCAAAGAAAAAGCTACCTCGTCATGCAGACGGACCACCAGACAGAAGCATCAGGCATCAAAAGTTGGTGGAACTTCGTCCGACTCTACCACATTCGTTCAATACGACAGCGACGGGGCAGAAAACATATACCAAGAACTGTCAGGAAGCTTTTATGGGATTGACCAGGCTGGTAACCCGATTAAGATAATAGCTTTAGCAAAAGAGATGCCGATGCCGGCAGTGACTCTTCAGCAACCAGCTACAACCCGCGTTGTACATGTAGGAGAAGGGACAGCGACTGTAAACCAAGCAATACCCTTGCAGGCTGCTCGCCATACTGTGGCGACACCCCCTCCTCCTCCTCCGGGCCCAGAATATATAAGATGTGAAGAGGTAGAGGAGATGATCAAGCCGGCTAATCCTAGGGCCCAAATGGATGGGGTCTATGAGGGACCTTTCCCACCGCATATAATGCTCGTGCCCTTTCCCAGGGGTTATAAAAATATCATATTTTCTACTTTTTCAGGGGAAGACACCGAGGATGCGGCAACCCATTTGGCCAGGTTTAGGGTACAATGCAGCTAGTACCAGAATGATGATATCCTAAAATGCAGAATCTTTGGCACTTCGCTTTCGGGAGCTGCCTTTAGATGGTTTTCCAAGCTTCGACCAGGAACAGTGGAGAATTGGCCCGCAATGGAAATGCTTTTCGAAGAAACCTTCGGAGCCATTGAACCTGAGGTTGACTTGACTTCTCTCACTCAGATGGCCCAGCAGCCTACAGAGTCCGCTGTGGCCTATTTTCAGCGCTAGTCAAGCTGGCGGTCAAGGGTTTGGAACCTCGTCAGCGAAAGAAGCAACATGGCAGCATGATCCAGCCAATGGGAGAACTCATCACAGAGGTTGGCAGCTTTGAACATCTCCTCAGAGAAACTGACGCAAGGAAGAATGCGTCCAAAGGGACATATGTACCAGGAAAACATCGCACCGTGGAGACCTTGAGCTACCAGCCGGCTACTTATGACCCTTACTACCATCATCACAGTGAAGAAGTGGTTTAGGATGACGATGAGGAAGAGGAGAATGATATCACTGCTTATGAACTAACCGGGAGGAAGAATTCAGCCCTGAAGCAGCTGAAAATTTCCAAGGAACCTGTCAAGCTCAAATCGATGGCCTTCACCAAACCTGAATTTGCGACGTATACATATGATGCCAATAAGGCACATGAGATTTTGGATGAGATGATCGCCGCGAAGATGGTGAAGACCGACTTTGGACCTTTTCCTTGACCAGACCAGCTGAAAAGGAAGAAGTACTGCAAATTCCACAACTTGTGGAATCACAATACCGCGCACTGTGTGAAGCTCAAAGACCAGATTAAGGTATAGCTTAATAATGGCAGTTTGCAAGTGGAAGCTTCAGTAACGGCGGCAGCGCTTGTAGACCTGAACCCTTTTCCTGACACTGGGATCAATATGGTCGATGTGAACTGGGCCAAGCAGAACCAGAGGAAACCAACCTTGGATTTGAGTACTAAGGGGCGAGAAGGAAAGTCTGCCGAGGATGAGACCCCTGCAAAGAAGAAAGCTAAACCAGTTGGTCAAGCCTCACCCGTGGTACTATGCTCGCGATGCAAAGAAGAATGTGGCATCCAAGTGTCACATGAAGAGGTCGAGCAGACATTTCATTTTGGCTCTTTCCCACCCATCAAGTGGGCCTCGCCATCGAGAAACTATCAACCTTCTAGCCCAAAAAGAAAAAGAGAAAATGGAGTCACCACCATCCCCAAAGGACTCCAATTGTTCAAGAAACTGAGAGCGGCCGAGGTTGATCAGAAACAAGAGGAGAAAGCTACGAACAAGCACAAAGACATTCTGACCAAGCCCTACATCCCACCTGCACCAGTCGCCACCATTAAGGAAGGAAAGTGGTACACCAAGGAAAAGGGAAAGGCAGTGGACATAAGCACTTCCAAGAAGAGGAAACTGCAGCGCAAGTTCGGGGAAGCCAAGCGCGCGCTAGACGCTCTAGACCAGGTCCTGATCAAGCCTTCGCAATTGGTCAAATCACCTGAACAGTATCAAAATGAGATGGAGGCACTAGCTGCTAAGCCATTAATGGCTATCCGCAGCCTTCAAAAACAGGCGAGCTCAGCAACAGGGGCATCTAAGCCCAGTATTTTTTGCAGGATCACTGAGGAGAGAACACCTCAGCTAGCTTGAAAGGAGAGTTCGTCGACTCGGCGACCGCATGTCAGGCGCAGGTTGTTTCTCGAAGAACAAGAAGCTAAATCCTCAGTTTTTGAGAGACTAGGGGGCAAAGACAAGACTACCGATACTTTACAGTGGAGACCAAAAAAGGTCCAGAGTGTAGTGGTCGCTCCCATAGCAAGGGAACCGAAGTCAAACTCCCCTAAGCAGGCTCCCATGATACAGGAACACAAGCAGTGTGCGGTAAAAGGCCTCACAAAGGAGTCGTTGGTGGACCTTTTGGCTAAGCAATTCAACACTGACACCCCTGTCAACGAACCCAAACTTAACCTGGAAGATGACATGGAGGAGACAGATATGACTGACACGTCTTGCAACATGGTTTACGTGCTCCCTGCGAGGTATGCACTACCGGTCACAGCTCAGGACTGCGTAGAAGCTGAGGAAAGTAGTGCACAGCCCTTGCAGATCACATCGGCAGTCACGACGCCTGTGGAAGAGGATGTCTTTCTTGAAACAGAGGATGCTCACAGCAAAGAATTATTCATAAGCTTCTCCAGGCCAACACCTGCTTTGGTCCAACACATGAGACCTCTATATATCACAGCAGAATTTGGCGGCACCAAAGTTAGCAAGATCATGGTTGATATTGGAGCTGCCATTAATGTCATCACCACCAGGACCATGCACTTGCTCGGAATCAAGAAAGAAAAAATCCAGTCTACGTCCCTCACGTTCAAGAACTTCGCAGGGACTGTAACAAAGACCCTAGGATTACTTTTCTTAAGCATCAAGGTTGGCCCTACAGAGGGAGTTTATGCTTTCTTTGTGACAAATTGTTATGCGGCCTACAGTGCTATTCTGGGCAGAGACTGGATCCATTGGAGTTACTGTGTTCCGTCAACTCTCCATCAGGAACTAATTATGTGGAACAGGGAGACAAATAAAGTTGAGGTGATTAAAGCGGATCCTCGTCCATTCCCGGTTTCTGCGAATTATGTAGATGCCAGGTACTATTTGGAGCCTATCACTCAATTACAGGTCAGTGGCATCGATGACAAAGGCCGCCCCACAGGGGTGACGGCCTCTGAATTGGCATAGTGGGGGCTTACGCTCGCAAAAGAAGGCTTGGAAAGGCCTGGCCACGTTGTGCCCAAACCCTTAAACGATTAATAGATTACGACCTCCCAGAGGAAGGGATAGAAGCCTTCCACTCGCTGTACGAAAGACTATCATCGTACTTAGTGGAAAAAGAGGCCTATGATCGAGTCGTGACCTTAGAGGTCGTCAATGAAGAACTCTCTGATCAAGAACAAGAAGATGAGGTAGATATTCAGCTCGCTCCAGCAGCGCTGGATGATACACCTCCTAAGGTTAGAGATGCTACCGAGAAGGTCAATCTTGGAACAGCAGATGAGCCTATGGAAGTGGCTATCAGCGCTTACTTAGAGCCTAGCGAGAAACAGAGGCTCATTGACTTATTACTAGAATTCAAAGACTGCTTCGCGGAGAAGTATGAAGACATGCCCAGCTTGTCACTAGACTTGGTTTGCCATCAACTGCCAACACTCCCTGACAAGAGGCCTGTGAAACAAGAGCCACGAAGAATGAATTCAGAAACCCAAGTCCTCGTCAAGGAGGAAGTCGAAAAAATGCATAAATCAGGCATTATTAGGGTAGCTAAATACAATCAGTGGCTATCTAATATAGTGCCTGTTCGCAAGAAGAATGGCAAGATGAAGGTCTGCGTAGACTACAGAGACCTTAATATCGCTACACCTAAAGATGTCTACCCCATGCAGGTCGCGGATATGTTAGTAGACGCTGTAGCAGGACATGAATTGTTGTCCTTCATGGACGGAACCGCAGGGTATCACCATATTCTGGTCGCGGAAGAAGACAGACATAAAACCGCTTTCCGGTGTCCTGGGTTCGAGGGCTTTTTTGAATATGTGGTTATGCCTTTTGGACTGAAGAATGCTGGAGCAACGTATCAGAGAGCCATGAACCTGATCTTCCAAGATATCCTGGGGAAGATTTTAGAGGTTTACATCGATGACGTAGTTGTGAAGTCTCAGAAGAGAGGAGACCACATCACAGATCTTAGAAAGGTATTCGAGCGCATGCGGCAACACAAGCTCAAAATGAATCCCGCTAAATGCTTTTTTGGAGTTCAAGCAGGAGATTTTCTGGGATTCATCGTCCATCAGAGAGGAATTGAGGTCCCTGAAGACAAGGCAAGCGCAGTCATCAATGCATCTCCTCCGGGAACGAAAAAGGAATTGCTGCGTTTGCTGGGTAAGATCAACTTTCTGAGACGTTTCATCTCTAACTATGCAGGTAAAATCTAGCCCTTCTCTCCATTACTGAAGCTGCAGGGTCAGAACTAGTTTGTATGGGAGCCTAAACACCAAGAGGCTTTCGACAGAATCAAGGCCTACCTAGCGAGCCCACCAGTGCTTGTTCCCCCGAGAGCCGGATTTCCATTGAAGCTATATATTTCAGCAGCTGAGGCTTCCATTGGTAGCCTACTTGCCCAGGATGATGAGGAAGATGTCGAGCATGCCATTTTCTACCTCAGTAGGACACTTACAGATTGCGAAACAAGGTATACTCCTATGGAGAAGTTGTGTCTTACATTGTACTTCTCAACATGCAAGTTGCGACACTACATGTTATCCTTTACTACTTGCATCATCGCTCAAACCGACCTGGTCAAGTACATGCTGTCGCCACCTATTCTGAGAGGCAGCATTGGCAAGTGGGTACTAGCCCTGTCCGAATTCTCGCTACAATACGTTCCCCAGAAAGCAGTAAAGGGACAGGCCATCGCAGACTTTCTGGCACATCACCCTATGTTGGATATCCCCACAGTGAAGGAGTTAGAGATAGCAACTGCAACTACAACTCAACTAGATTTGGTGCGCATTCCAGAGTACGCCATATGGTATCAAGCCACAGTCTCCTTGCAACCCTGGATATTATTTTTTGATGGCTCATGAACTGAAACATTAGCAGGGGCAGGGATTGTTCTGGAGAACCCAGCGGGTGATCGTTTCTCTTACTCTTTCTAATTGGAGTTTAAGTGTACGAACAACCAAGCAGAGTATGAGGCCCTTATTATTGGCTTGGAAGTCTTACGAGAATTGGGAGTAAGAGACGTTCAGGTACGTGGCGACTCTCTGCTCGTGATAAATCAGCTTCAAGAGAAATACAGGTGTGTAAGCTATTTGCTCGTACCATATTTGAATCGCGCCATTGAGCTTCTGGATAAATTTGATGACTCGAATTTGGAGTACATCCCTCACGAGCGCAATTTCACGGCCAATGAACTCGCTCAACTGGCTACAGGCATTACATTGAAGTATGGGGTTCGCGAGCGCATTCTGAAAGTCGAGCGCCGCACACTGCCTTCATGGCTCGCCCTGCCTGACCAGTCTGATGATCCGATCATCGCTGTCCTAGAGCCAATTGACGTCGATTAGCGCATTCTGTTGATCGATTACCTCAAACAACCAGACCCTACAGCAGACAGGAAGATTCGCTTTCTTGCCTTAAATTACTTCCTCAGGGGTGACGAGCTACGACGACGTGGGAAGATGGCATAGACTTTCGGTGTGTCTATGGGCGCAAAGAAAAGCGATTAATGCACAAAACACACACAGGAGTTTGCGGAGCCCATCAAGCGGGACCTAAGATGCGTTGGCTCATCAGGAGACATGGTTATTACTGGCCCAGCATTTTGAAGAACTGTATCACATTCGCCAAAGGATGCTAAGACTGTCAGGCACATGGTCCAGTCCAGCACATCCCCAATGTTCCCATGCAACCTATTATTAAACCTTGGCCTGCACGAGGCTAGGCATTAGACTTGATTGGGATGATTCACCCCCACTCCTCTCTCCAACACAAGTTCATCATCGTGGCTACTGATTTCTTCACCAAGTGGGTCGAAGCTGAGCCTTTGAAAGAGGCTTCAGGTGCCACCATTCGCCAATTTCTTTTTCATAACATCATCTGCAGGTTTGGTATCCCTAAAGCGCTTGTCTCAGACAGTGGAACAGCATTCATGGGAGGTGTGGTAGAGAAACTTGTCAACTAATTGGGCATCCAGTTCATCCACAGCACTCCATATTATGCTCAGTCCAACGGTGAAGCGGAGGCCACTAACAAGATTATTATTACCCTGCTAAAAAAGATGTTGGTTGAAAACCCTCGCCAGTGGCATGACACGTTGTATGAGACACTATGGGCTTATCATACCTCCAAGAGGAATCCCATCGCTACAACGCCCTATGCACTAATGTTTGGCCATGATGCAGTTTTACCCTTGGAACTCAACGTTCAATCCTTATGCGTACAAGATCAGCATCACTTGATCGGTGAAGATTATGTCCAGGCGATGTGGCAAGAACACGAAGATCTGAGCGAGCAGCGCTTAGTGGCTTTGGATAATTTAGTTATGGAAAAACAGTGTATCGCCCGGTCCTATGATAAGAGGACGCGTGGCCGTAGTTACAAAGAGGGGGACCTTGTTTGGAAAGCTGTTTTGCCCTTTGGTGAGAAATTGACCGGGCGCGGTAAGTGGACTCCACGATGGGAAGGACCCTTTGTTATTCACCGTATTATGGAGCGCGAGGCTTTTCACCTCAAAGATTTGGATGGTGACATCCATCGCAATCCCATCAACAGGCGGTTCCTGAAGAAATATTACCCCAGTGTTTGGGAATTCGAGGATCCGCCGGATCCACCTTCTTCCCAGATAGGGGGGCAACCATAGTCTTTATCGGCTCGCATCATCTATATATATTCAGGCCTTTTCCTGTGGCCTTAGTCTCATGTATTTGCTTCACCTACGAACACTAGGGGGGCAACACTCTATACATCCAGGCCTTAGTTGAGGCCTTATTTTATATCAATTTCAACTTTTGTTTTTGTTGTAACTTTTTTGACAATGTGTGTTAAGAATATACATGATGGCCTATACATGAGGCCTTATTTTATAACAATCTTTTGCATTATGCTCGAAGAAACATTCATTCATAAAGTGACTTTGCGGCCAAAGGCAGTACAAATCGAAACGGTTACACTCGCAGTTATAAGGCCAAAAGTGGCTTAAAAAATCATAAGGATTGCAGATCTTCTAAGAGTTTCTGGATCTTGTGGCGACAAGGGGGCTGTGCTATGACCACTCATACTCTTCCTCTCTTCACCTACATCCTTCCTCTGATCTGAGTCGTAGCTACTATCATTTGTACCGGAGGAAAGGGAAGGAAATAATCCATCGCAGCCCTTCCAGTTGATTATCCTCTGGGATGGAGATGGTCTTCAGGGAGAGCGCGACTCACAACCACATCTACCTCTAGGGGAAAAATGGAAGTCTGATAGTCAGACCCCGGAGGTAGGCTGTGGAAGAAGAACGATAGGCCTAGAGTGGCCTTCCGCCCTTCTCTCTCCTGCTCCACGCGAGAAATATGAGGAGAGGGATCCCTCAGAATCTGGTTCCGCCGCGTTAGGAGCGCCACGTGTGCTTCAGTCAATCTGAAACCGGGGAATCCCATCCGCATTTCTAGAGACCGAAGACATGCTGTTGGTCCTGAGATTAGGCCATAAGACCAACCCAGGTTTTGAGATTAAGCCATAAGGCTTAGGAATTTGAGGCTAAGGGTGAGAGCGTGAGGAGAAGATTTTAGAAACTGAAGGAAGAGAAGTAAGGCTTGCGAAACTATCTCTGGGAAAGCCATATTTGCTTGTGGTTATCACTTCTCCAAAGTACAGGTATTTATAGGCCCAACCTCAGTAGCCTCAACTGTGCGATGGGCAGTTGAAATATTTTCAACGCCATCAATAAGAGTATCAATGGAATTGAATGCTAGGATCTCGGAAATGAAGGTAATTGAAAACGCGTGGGAAGCGGGGCAGTCTTCAAGGAGGTAACCGCTCCATTTAGAGATTATCTTTTCAAACAGTTTCAATAGCAATAAAGGCAAATTAAACGCTGAATTGCTTGAAAATTTGTGCATATTTTTGGGCCAAACAAAGTGGGCTAAATATTTAAATTATTAATAATAATATTGTTCATACAAAATGGGCCTGATACTAGAGACCTAAAGTTTTCGGCCTGCATGAGTTAAACGAAGTAAATGTTTGTCCAAGCGAAAACTGGCATCGGTAGCGGCTCGCTCCGCCTGTCGGACCGCCTTGCGAGCTTGAGCTAGGTTCTGAGATAGTATTTTAGAGGCCGCTAGGGGTTGCTCCATCAAGGGCTCCTCATGCTCAAGCCGCGCCGTCACAGCAGTCAATTGGGCCTGAAGATCTTGGACTTGGGACCGGAGATGATTTTCCATGATCCGCAAGTCTCTAACAAGGGTAGCCCTATCTCCTAGAAAGTCATGAGAGGAGTCCATTTGTTGAGCGAGGCCCTGATAGTGGGCCTGGGCTTGTTTGGCTTGCGCAGTCGCGGCCGCCCTTTCATTAAGCCGCTGGGGGAGATTCTGTAGCAGTTCGTCTATCTCAATGAACTCGTTCTCAGTGATGGTGCGCTCACGACTAAGAACCCTCAAATATTCCAGAGCCCTAACGGATGTTCCAGGCAGCATGATATCGGGACTCAAAAGACGGTGAAGTCCATCCCTGGCTTCATTTATAACTCCGGGAGGAGTCACCTCAAGTACGTGAGCTAGCCTTTCCAGTCTGGAAGGAGGTACAGGCAGTGGATTTGGGGCTGCAGCAGTAGGAGCTTCAAGAGGCTCCACAACAGGAACCGCTTCCAGCACCGGCTCGACGTTCACCCCTTCTCCTACTTCAGGGGCAGGCTCTTGGTTAACTACATCTTCACCAGCTGGGTCAGCGGGATTGGCGCCAATTACTTCCACAGTGACAGCTTCTTCTCCAACAGGACCAAGATTCTGGTTTTAAGGAGAAATCATTAGAATGCCCAAAGAATAAGACAAGAACCAGGACATCATGCTTGTTAAAGAGACATGTACCTCTGCAGCCGGAGGCTCAGGAAGGGGTGCTATCGGCACGGGTTCTTGAACCGTCTCGCCAGGAATTGGTTCAGGCGTTATCTATGCCAGGACAGGTGTGGCGTTTGGTTCCTCACAAGGTGCATCTGAAAGAGGCATTCTCTCTTCCACTTCAGGCGAGCAATCATCTATGAGCTGCACTGGGATCGGGGCTAATTGCATATTGTTCGCAACGCTGGCAGGAGGTGGAGGATTATTGGAGCTAGTGGGCGCTTGGGTCTGTGAAGCAGATGTGCCTTCAATAGCAGCTGAGGGGCCTTCCCCAATTTGTCTTGAGGACCTATGACGAACCTGCAAGCGAGGATTGTTATATGGTCGCACGGAATGAAAAGAAGATTCCAATATGCACTTTTAGTTCCTTACCAGTCGATCAATGATTGGTTCATCTTCCGCCCACGGATCAGTTCGAGGATCAGAACGACTGCGCTTGCGGGCCAAGATAGTGGTGATCTGCCGGGGTCAAAGGATTAGACTACTTGGAAAGAAATCATTGTTTTTTCTTTTTAACAAGAAAGTTCTTACCGTTTGCGGGTTATCATCGTCGGAAGAGGAATCTTCGACTTCAGGCTCTATTATTACTGTTTTTTGCTTCCCAGACTGGCCAGTGGCTGGGGAAGCATTATCTGCACGACTACCAGAAGGTGGCACACTTCCCTGGTGTAGCAAAGGTTGAGTTAAAAGGGAAGAGTGAAAGAAGGAATAAAATATAAACCAATATACTTACCTCTGGAGAGGGCTCGTGAATTACGATACCAGCCTGGGCCTGGCGCGGGGCTCGTGTCGGTTGCGGAGCTGGCTCAGGAGGAGGTGGAGATTGTGCAGGGTCTTCAGGAAAGTGAGCAAGTAGCTTAATGTCTGCAGCATAGGGATATCTCAGTTCCCCAAAGATGGTCGCGAAGAGTTCGTCATACCGTTGTCTCCAGCAATTGACAGAAAATTCTGCCCACCATTCCTCGTATCCTTCTTCAGTCCCATCCACGGCATCGATGTCCTTAGCCCAATTAAGAAGATCAACGAGTGCAAGCATGCTTTGTACTGGCAAAGGCCCAGAAGGGGGCCCAAATCTACTCCAAGAGGTGTTGTAGTTCCAGGCATCATACAGCGGGAATGGTACTAATTGGACGAGGCCGAATTGGCGAGCGTAAAGCTCATAACTAAGTTCTTCGGCAGCAATCCTAATGTATGGAAAGGAGATCGCGGGGCGAAAAGCCAAGTGCGCGCTATCACTGTAGCAAGGAACGCCAGGGAGGAAGCCGTTTTCAAGCGGAGCTGGGAATCTTCTACCCAGTACTAAGTCGTAGTAGGGCATCTCATGCAGAAGGTACAGATATGTGAAGCACTCGGAGTAAGGAGGAGATGAGTACCTTTCATTGCGGCTGAGCCATTGACCCAAGAATTGGTTAGCCGGTGGAAGCAGCGGGATGTCATCGCGACTAAAATATGGAAAATAAGTTTGAATCCAGAAGTCAAGAATCCAAAAAGGGCCAGAGATGCTAGTCTCGAAAGGATGCATAGTGGCCTGGTACAGAGTGCGATAAAGGGCGCCCAACACAAGTTGTCCGAGCCCGACACGGCGGTCGTTGTAGAGGGTCATTGCCAGAAGAGTCCAAGCACTAGTGGGCTTATAAGAGGAAGTACAGAAGATGAATTTACAGAGCCAGTACTCTAAGAAAGCAATTCCGCCAGTAACATTGTGCTCCCAGCTGTAATAAGACAGCCACCGTGGATAGGAGCCGCTGTGAGCGCTGCGACCGTTTCGGGCCATGGTTGAAGTGAAAGTGACAGAGTCGAATTGGCCATGCAGATAAGGCTCGCCATCAATGGGTAGGCCAGTGATGGTGAGAATATATATCCAATAAAGTGATACTCATTTGGCCGAATCGAAAATCAAAGGTGTTTGTGGCGGTGTTCCAAAAATTGAGAAAGGCAGCGAGCGGTGGACGATTGCCACCGCGCGGAAGACTAAAACAGAGATCGATAGTGTGAGTGATACCTGCCGAGTTCCAGCTAGCCAGATCTCGTGTTCGGGCTTCGTGATACCAGGAAAGCTCTGCCGCGCTGATAGAGGATGGCCAGTGCCCTATTTTTGCTAGATGATTCTGGGCACCCCAACTGTTGAAATCTCCAGGAGTCCTTCGGAGGACTGGGATGGGCCGACGAAGGGGCATGCCATAGAAGGCGATGGCATCGGCCGGGATAGAGTCTCACGGCGCTGGGCCCAGTCCGACATAGTGGTTTGGGAACTAGAGAAGTAGGGGTCTCTGGATAGTGGTGTGGAGATGAATGCGGGCGCCAATGTTGGTTCTCCAAGAGTGGGCAGCTTATTCATTCAGTTCTTCTTCTTGATCAATGACTATCTTCTTTGGGGGAGCCATTTCTGGGTTTCTGTAAGGAAGATATTGGCAGTAAGAGGGTTTCTGGGTTTAGGAGACTAAAAGAGTTTCTGATGTGACAGGTCTGAAGTGGCTGCGGGTTTAAATAAGAAATTTTGTGAGAGAAACGATACGACAGAAAGGCGTTTTTCGCAAGCGAAAGGATGCAACCCTCATTAATGATATCGTTTCAAGCAATTGGCATGTTGTTTTAGCCCCCTTCAATTAGTTACATCTTCGCAGGCCTGATTTCGGGGCCTGGGGGGCAATGTTTGAACCCAAAAGTAATTTTGGCAAGATCCTTTAGTGGATTAAGCACAGCGAGCCGATACCTGCGGCCCAAAAATAAGCCTGCTTGGGTTTGGGTTACAGCTTCGCCCATTCTGTGGTCCATAAGGAAAACAAAACCTTATTGTAGTCAAGTAGCAAAGATTGAATAGGAAACTTCAATCAATAATCCTTCTATAGCAACGAACAGTCGAAACCCTAGTTATAAATACCTGGTTTTGAAGGACAAAGAAAAGACCTCTCTCAAATCAATCAATCCCAGCGATTACAAAGCCTCCCTGGAGCAAACCTTCAACCTCGTTGAAACCCGGTGTCAGCATCACCAGTCTTTCCAATCCTAGTCTTTCCAAGAGCTGACTGCTAGTACCACTGCCACCGAGACTCTCTCAACCAGCTAAGCAAGGGTAACGCCCTCGCAACCCAGTGAAGCTAAAGTCACGCTTTAGCAAAACCCGTGCTTTCTCTAAACTTCCCAGTGATTGCTCTGCTCAGCCTACAACGTTGAGTATCGATTCGGTGACGCGAAGAGATCACATCCAAAGTCCTCATCCGTAAGGCAAGAAGTCCCTTCTCGGAAGGCTAGAGAAGAACCTTGTGGCGAGGTTGGTGCTCTCCTCATCCACAACGCTTGAAGAAGAAGTCAGGTCAAGGGACTCCCCCGACGACTGCACCTCACAGTGCTGGCACACCTGCGCACACGCTCAAAAGAGACAGTTTGCACGCCAACTGGTTTTGGAGCCAAACAATAGCTATGTATGCTACACTTGCCAGTCACGATGTGAAGTGTTGTTTGATTCCAGATTCCGCCTTCTTTCTTAAAAGGACGAGGTGTACTTTTTGGCTTCATTGAAAAATGACTCAGAAAATGGACATATGGTTATTGTGATTGCTGAGGGAGCAGGACAACCAAAACCTTGCTAGTAAATAAGTAGTGCAGCATCTAGGGACTAAAACTTTTTCATCCTCGATATCCACATTCCCTTGGTACACGCTCAGCAATTGAGGTACTCAGTCAAGGTACTTTGTCACGAATTTCCTTAAGAATTCTTTCTCCGCAGGCTGCAAAACATAATTCAAATTCAAGTTTTCGTTTTTCAACCCTCACAACATCAACACTTTAACAACGGAACACCTTAGGATTAACCTCTTCTCGAAATTGAATGACAATCAGAGGGTGTTGTCATGTTCCGTAAAGTCCTTCACCCTTCTACCATCCACTATATAAGGGGACCAGAGAAGACAAACATTACGGTTACTTTCATTATTGATTCGGGTAAAGCTTCATATCACACAAACACATATCAGTAACCAAATGGTTGCCTCATCGCCTCAGTCCGATGCTCAGCTGACTCTCCTCCCTCCTCCCTGGTCTTCTATGAATGGCATTTGATTCTCTTTAGTTCGAATGTGAATAGTTTTGTACTCTTTTTTCCTTTGGAAGTTCTTATGATACTATTGTAGAAAATAGATAACGGTTAGTTTTGGAGAGCTTTTGCTGGTTCATGTCTCAATTAGGGAAATATCTACTAATCTCCAAATGTATGCAATTGAATTAGGCAGATGAAATTTTTTTCCTATTGGAGTCACCTTTTTCTGACAATGACTATGAAGAATCACTCTCATAGAGGAATGGTGATTGGCCGTATAGCAGAAGTTTGTCTGTTTGTAAGACTATAGCACTATTTTAAAGAAAGATGGCAAGTTTTAAAGAATACTATTCACATAAACCAGAATTTTGATTAAGTTAACATAAGCCAGAATTTAATTACTCTTCATAGAGGATACCTTTTAAACCATATTAGTTATCCTTATAGTTTGCATATCATATTTAGTTCTCTCGTTCTGTTGAACTTTACTTCCATACACAACACAGGATAAGGTCCCCCAGGTCCCTTATTCTACAAAGCATCTCAATATGACAGTAGGATTGATATGCGTGCGTGCTATACTAGGGATTATTGTACCTTCCATATTTGCATTTCCATGGCAATTGAAGATTATTGTATTTTCATTTTATTCCATGGGACTGTAAATAAAATGCAATCATCATTATTAGCATGAACAAATATTGAAATTGGATAAAGTTGGGACTACGACATGCCTATCACTAGAATATTTAGAAGATATGATGTCAATATCTATTTGGTGTACCTTTTTTTTGTCTGTGGCAGTCGACATGTTTGAATTATGTGAGCATAAGGGTTATTCATGTTGGCGTGAGTCATACTTACCTTATTTATGTAGATATTCTGTAATATTCCATGATCTGTAATATTATGTAATATCTGTAGTATTATTAGGTTTACTACTTACCTTAGGAGTAGTACTTGTCTTATTAGGTGCACTTGTAATTTGTATATAATTCCTTCTTGTAAGGTGAATGAGATATCTGAGTTATTCAGTCAAAATTATCTCTTGTTTTTGTTATATTTGACTTGGTATGAGAGCAGAGATCCAATCCTGGACTCTGACCCATTGTTCTTTGATCCTTGACCCTTGTTCTTTGTGCTTGAATTTGTTCCTTGTCCTTTGATCCTTTCATCATCGTTGCCTTCTTATATTTCCAAGTAGTTTGTTGTTTTTTTTTCCTTCCACTGCGAATTCACCATGGTGAAAGATCAAGATGTTTCTCCCAGGTTCTCCTCAAATCTGACTTGCAACTACTGCAAGAATCCAGGCCACATCAAAACAAATTGTTACAGGTTGGTTGGTTTTCCAGCAGGCTACTTTGATAGGCCCCAACGTCAGGACAACAAACCCAAGGGAAAGGCTGTTGTTCATCTTGTTCAAGACCAAGATTACTCAGCGGTGACAAAACCAGCTCACACCAACTTTGCTGGTAAGGATACTACATCCGTAAGTCGCTGTGGTAATGGTAAATTTGGAGCTGCTTTAAAAATTTCTAGCTTTACTGGTGGCAATACTTGGATAATTGATTCTAGAGCATCTAACCATATGACCTATGATCGTAGTTTCTTTCTTTTTCTCAATCCACCCTTTATTTCCTCTGTTGTCAATGCCAATGGTGATTCTTTTCCTATTTTAGGAATAGGGTCTATTCGTCTCACCCCTTCTTTGACACTACATGATGTTCTTTATATCCTTGATCTCTCTCATCATCTTATATCTGTGCCTCAGCTTAATACTCAATCTCGGTGTTCTGTAACAGTTTTTCCGTTGTATGTGATTTTTCAGGACCTTCTCACTAGGGAAATAATTGGCAAGGGTTATCTGAGGGGTCGACTATTTCATCTGGATTGCATGTTCACCAGAGTGAAGCCGGAGAAGGTAGTCCAAGCAGCTTTGATTTCGACTGGGGTTACTAAGTTGAAGAATTATGGCTATGGCATCAGAGATTGGGACATCCTTCCTTTAATGTCATGAAGAAATCTATGCCATCCTTGTTTCTGGGCATTGATGAGTCTAAGTTGCACTGTGAGTCATGTGTCTTAGCTAAAAGTCATCGTACTAGTTATCCTTTGAGTACTACTAGGAGTTCTTTTCCTTTTGAGCTTATTCATTCTGATGTCTGGAGACCTTTCCGTGAGTCAACCTTGTCTGAAAAACATTGGTTTGTTTTGTTTATTGATGATTATACCCGTCTTACTTGGGTTGCTTTATTGAAACACAAATATGAAGTTTTCTCTACTTTCCAAGAATTTTTTGATCTTGTTCAAAATCAATTTGGAGCCAATATTAAAGTCTTTCGTTCTGATAATGGGGGGGGGG
>LYNE01003237.1:7877-25771 GCA_001662545.1 Rosa x damascena | reverse complement strand
TGGAAAAAAAAAAAAAATTGTCGATGCCTAAATACTATATGGTACAATGATCGGGTATTTTGCAATGTTCTGCAGCAGGAGGTTTTGTCATCAGAGATCAAAAAGGAATTTCGCTTGTTGTAGCAACTAAAAGCTTTGGGACTACCAATGTACCATTAGTTGAAGCAATGGCTCTAAGGAACAGTCTTGTACTTGCTAGACAACATGGATATAGCAATATACAAGCAGAAGAAGACTCAAAGTTAGTCATTGATGTTGTGAAAGGAAGAATACAACCTCCTTGGAGAATCCGCAAAATTATTCAGGATATTTGGCTTCTAGCTTCTAGTTTCAATTCCATTACTTTTAATCATATACTTAGAGAAGCCAACGTTGTAGCTGATGCTGTAGCAAATCTAGGACATAGTTCTGTTGACGGTCTACAATGGCCCTCTTGATTTCCAAGGAGTGTTTTAGATGCACTCCACTTTGACGTTGTAAACTCTAGATTCCTAAAGGCTTCCACTTTTAATTATAGTTTTTTCGCATAAAAAAAAAAACCATTGATCAGATATAGGACAACTATTATTATTTTGACCACTGGGTGTAAATTAATAAGGATATGGAAAATTAGCTGAGATCGATACACATGCAGAAACTTAAATGATGGTAAATCTCATTATTGAATATTGGACAAGAGCAACCTTATTGGACAGGAACAATGTTGAACACATCCTATGATTCTAATACAAGTTTCTCAAGGAGTTGAACGAAAGAAAGCACTGGCTGCATTGCTATCTCTCCCATATTAGTTTCTTCTTTTTCAGTATTATATTCCACCTTCATATCAACCAGGGTCTCCTTCTCACTGATTGCACTTAGCTGAAACGTAGTTGTCAATGAAGAAAAATCACGCAATGTCAGTGCTGGGCCTTCTAACACTTGCAGTGCAAATCGATACTGAGACTCATCTAGTTCCACAATCTTCTCCGTCTGTTGTCTCTTGGATTTTGGATCTGAAATTTTGTAACCAAGAAACTTGCATCATATAAAAAACATAAACCAGCTTGTTCTTAGCCATAGGGCTAAAAAGAGAACGAATTTTGAAAGAAAATTTACACTTAGCCAATTATAAACAGAACATATGAGAATCGGTCGGAGTTCTCACCACGGCCAAGTTTGAAGAGCAGAACAGAATCGAGGCCACCATTTCCCTCAATCACTTCGACACTTTGCACTATATCAGGCATTATCTTTGGCATAACAGAAACTATATCCTTGGCCAGAGCTCTCCACAGGGCTTCAACTCCAACACCTACTGTTCTTTGAGCCTTTGTCTCTTTGGCCATGGCTCTCACGAACACAAAAATATCTTTCGGGTGTTTTGTATCACAAGTTCTCAACTACATTAATAGAGCTCAGTTGTATCCCTTTGTAAGTGTAAGGGTAGTACTTTTATTCATAAAAAAGTTCAGGAGCATATTTTTATACAAGTCCAATAGAGCTCAAGAGCATCTTTGATTCAGAAATTCCAGCAGTACTTAGTGACATTCAGACCAAACAAATATGGTGACCACGTCGTACCAACTGCAATATATCTTAATGCACATGATTGTACGAAAATTGGAAAATGTCACTCGATTGAAGCGCAAGTGCTGCTACAATCGCAAAAGATTAGTTGCACATTAGAAAATGCTCGGATTTCTTCCCCAATCAATCCCTTTCAATCAATTAGTTAGCTTTTGGTTTTTAGTTTTTTACCATTTGAAGCTTTGTCGCAAGTTGCTTCCTTCGTTTCTTGCATAAGTCTTTTTGTTTTCTTTTTTGTTCTCTCTTTTTCTGGTTGCTCGTTCAACTATTTGTAGCTTGTTCTCTATTCTCTCTTGACACAGTCGGAAGTAACCTAGGTTTACAAACAATAAACCTAAAGTAAGAATTCTAGAGTCCACCAGAGATAAATGAGAAAACTCTCAATTTTGATTGATAATATGATAAAAGATAAGTTCTGCAGCAGTTTAAGGTTGCTTATATATGAGAAAAGAAAACCTAGGGTGACTAACAATGAAACCCTAAACCCTACGGGTAAAAACAAAAAAAATCCAAAATAAACTAGAAAACCGAAAATTCTAAAAAATAGTAAATTGTAGTTTTAAGGCCCTAAACGATCCCGAAAGCCCGAAAAAACCCACACGTCATGGCAAAGCGACGAGTTTTGTTCCTGGTGTCTTTCATTTTCTGGAAAGGACCGAAAGGTATAACAATCATGATTCGGACATCGAATGCCAAATTTGCAACAAACCGCGTGGGTTTTCCTTTGGATTGATCATGCTCTTCTTTGATTCTTCTCGCCAACCGTTCTACATCAGTCTCCTCCACCTCCGAAGAACTCGACCCCGAGTTCTCTTCAGGATAAAGAACCTCATTGCCATGAAACTCATGTAGATCAGCAACATTAAAGGTGTTAGAAATTCCCATTGAATCAGGAAGTGCAACAACATAAGCATTGTCGTTTATTTTCTTCAGCACCTTAAAAGGACCATATTTTCTTGGCTTCAGCTTGTTGTAGGTACCAACAGAAAGCCTCTCCTTCCTCATAAACACCATCACGTCATCACCCTCTTGGAACACTTTAACTCATCGATGCTTGTTAGCTGCAGCTTTAGACTTAGCATTAGTTTCTTCCAACTTGGCCTTAACTTCTTCTCTAACAGCCTGCACATCTCTAGCCATTCCCTCAGTATCAACACTAACACCAGAAACCTTAGGAAGCTTCACCAAACCAACTCACATGTCGAGGAACAGTAGTATAAACTAATGAGAATGGTGACTTCCCTGTTGCAATATGCACAACACTGTTATAAGCAAACTCCACTTGTGGTAAAGCATAATCCCACTGTTTGGGCCTATCTCCGCAAACACTCTTGACCATGTTACCCAAAGTTCTGTTAGTAACCTTTGTCTGCCCATCAGTTTGAGGATGAGCTGTGCTGCTATGATTCAAAGCTGTGCCAAACATCTTCCACAAAGTAATCCATAAGTGACTAAGAAACTTCGTGTCTCTATCAGAAGTAATGGACTTGGGTACTCCATGCAAACGAACCACCTCCCTGAAAAACAGTTTGGCTATATTGGAAGCATCAGCAGTCGTCCTACAAGCTATAAAGTGCACCATCTTGGAGAACCTGTCAACTACCACAAACACATAATCCACACCCCTTTGGGCTTGCGGTAACCCCAACACAAAATCTATAGCAAGATCCTACCAAATATCATCAAGAACAGGTAAAAGTAAATAAAGACCAGTATTTTGGGACTGACCCTTAGAAACCTGGCAGGTGTAGCACTTCCTTACAATACCTCCTACATCCTTCTTCAGTTGTGGCTAGAAATACCTTTCCTCAAGGCTAGCAATAGTTTTGTCTAGGCCCAAGTGTCCACTCAAACCCCCTCCATGCAGATCTCTGATCAGTTTCTCCCTCAATGATGAGCTAGGAATAAATAGCTGATTGCCCTTAAATAAATAACCATCATTCACATAGAAATCTGCAATTGCATGATTGCTACTGTACTTGACCCAAATCTCCTTAAAATTAACACCTTCCTCATACAATTCTTTCAAGAAATCAAAACCCACAATCTCCTGAGCTAAAGTGACTAGCAAGGAAGCCCTCCTACTCAAAGCATCTGCCACCCTATTAAGAGTATTAGATTTATGCTGAATCACAAAAGGAAATTTCTGCAGAAAACTCACCCACCTTGCATGCATCTTGTTCACAATTTTCTGACTGTTAAAGTACTTCAAGGCCTGATGATCAGTAAACAATACAAACTCTCTGTGAATTAGGTAATGCTCTCATTGCTTCAATGCCCGGAACACTGCATAAAATTCCTGATCATAAGTACTCCACTTTTGACGAGCTTCACTCAACTTTTCACTAAAGAATGCTACTGGCCTCTTCTCTTGTGACAACATAACACCTACTCCCACGCCACTAGCATCACATTCAACCTCAAACACCTTGTCGAAATTGGGAAGAGCAAGAACCGGTGCAGTACAAAGTTTCTCCTTGATTAAAGCAAAGCTCTTTTCTTGTTCTTCTTCCCACTGGAATTTGCCTTTCTCAAACATTCAGTAATAGGAGCAGTAATGGTACTGAAATTTCTTACAAATCTCCTGTAGAAAATAGCCAAACCATGGAAGTTCCGCACCTCAGAAACTGTTTTTGGAGCTGGCCATTCTCTTATAGTTCGTATCTTCTCTTTGTCAACCTGAATGCCTTTTTCTCAAACCACAAAACCCAGAAACAACAACTTGCTAATACAGAAAATACACTTTTTCATGTTAATGTACAATTTATTTTCCTGTAAAGCTCCTAATACCTGCCTCAAATGTACCAGATGTTCTTCTTTGGTCCTGCTATATATCAATATATCATCAAAATACACCACGAAAAAATAACCAATAAAAGGACGAAGAACCTGGTTCATAAGCCTCATAAATGTGCTAGGTGCATTAGATAACCCGAATGGCATCACCATCCACTCATATAACACATCCTTACTCTTAAAGGTTGTCTTCCACTTAGCCCCTGGCTTGATTCGAATTTGGTGGTAACCACTTCGAAGATCTATCTTTGTAAACAACTTGGAACCCTCTAACTCATCAAGCATGTCCTCCGAACGAGGAATAGGAAACCTGTACTTCACAGTTGTCTTATTTATGGCCCTGCTATGAACACACATCCGCCATTGATTGCCCTTCTTAGGAACAAGGAGGACTGTAACTGCACAAGGACTCATAATTTCACGAATGAACCCTTTCTTCAACAAGTCTTCAATCTGCTAACTCAAATCTTATTCTCCTTAGGACTCATGCGGTAATGGGGCAGATTAGCTCCAGCAACCAAATCAATCTGATGCTGAATGTCCCTTATAGGTGGTAACTCTTTGGGCAGCTCATCTGAAATCAGCTCCTCAAACTCTCCCAACATATTCTGCACTTCCTTAGGGATCACCATATCTTCCTTTTCTGCAGTCAACAACCCTTTAATCACCACTGGACAAATAACTTCAGATTATTTAAAGACTTCCTCCATCTCGAATTCATTGCTAGACAAGGTCAGAAAACTCTCCCCTTTCTTTACACCAGACTTCTCAAACTGATAAACAGGAGCCATGGCAATTTTATAACTATTCCACATAAACATCGTCACATTATCTCTGCCTTTATAAGTCACATTCACATCATGTTGCCAAGGTCGCTCAAATAAAATATGATAAGCATCCATATCAATAATATCACACATAACTTCATCTTTATAATGCTTACCAATGGATACTGGTACCTTGCAGAACTCAGCAACTCAAACTTGTGGACCTTTCTTGACCCACCCCAGAGAATAAGGTGCCTCATGAGGCTGTGTAGGTAACTGGAAATACTCCACCAACTTTCTGGCAACAAAATTTTCGCAGCTCCCATTATCCACAATTAGATTGCACACTTTATTATTAATGAAACAAAGTGACCTGAAAATATTACGTCGCTACCCATCTTCCTTAGGAGATAATAAGATCCTATGCAACACAATATTAACCTTTTCAAGAGACTCCTCCACTGGAAACTCAACCCCTTCATATTCATTACCTCTTCCAACTTCTTCATCATAATCATCCATAAGGGTAGTTTGTCTCTTCTCAGGACACACACTAGACCTATGTCCAGGCTTGTTGCATCTATAGCATATTTCTGAGTCCCTTTAAAAGGAGGATTGGAAACCCTAGGAGCACTCTTTATATTCTGCTGTATGGCTTTACCCTTGCCAACTGAGGAGTTCACCAACTCTGTGCTCCTTTGATAGGTATACCTCTGAAAAGAAGAAGCTCGTGAAGGCTTCTCTAATAATTCTGCTTTCAATGCTAGGCTTGAAGCTTCTGTCACAGTCCACACAGTTTGCAACCCAATTTTCTCCTGAATGGCTGGCTTCAGCCCACTGATATAGCGAGCCACCTTCTGACTTTCAGTTTCTCCTAGTTCATTACGCTCTGAATAGCGTAAGAACTCAGCAGTGTACTCAGCCACAGTCCTAGTGCCTTGGACACAATCAATATACAACCTGTACATAAACTGCTCTTAATCATCTAATAAGAACCTTTCCATCATCAGCTGTTTCATTATTCGCCATATTTTAACACCCTGCTTCCTCTGCTTCTTTCGAGTATTTTGCAACTTATCCCACCAAACTGCAGCAAGACTCTTCAATCGCCAGGCAACCTTCTTAACCTGCTTGTGTTTAGTCACCTTCATAATCTCAAAGAATCTATCCACCTGAAGCTGCCAATCCAGATAATCTTCCACACCCAAGTGACCAAGTTGCCCAAAAAGAAAGGAATTTCAGCCTTAACTTTGTAATCCTGGTCAGCTTGTCCTTGTTGTTCACGTTGCACAGTTTCTTTTTCAGAATCAGATTCTGAATTATTATCAACAACTTCACCACCTGGAGCCCTAGCTCGCTAGCCTCCTTCCCCACCTCTATTCCGATTGTTGTTGTTGTTGTGGTTATTGTTATTGTTATTATTTCTCTCTCCCAACAATCCACGAATTTCTCCAATCTGAGTATTCACGGTGTTGAAGGCAGCGGTAAATGATGCGGTAAGAGAAGCGGTAAAAGCATCAAGATTTGCTCTTGTAACATCACCCATTGCTACTAAGGTAAATAGGAGAGACAGGAAAGACCTGCTCTGCTACCACCTGACGCAGTCAGAAGTAACTTAGGTTTACAAGTAATAAACCTAAAACAAGAATTCTGGAGTCCACCCGAGATAAATGAGAAAACTCTCAATTTTGATTGATAATATTATAAAAGATAGGTTCTGCAGCCATTTAAGGTTGCTTATATATGAGAAAAGAAACCCTAGGTGACTAACAATGAAACTCTAAACGACCGAAAACCGAAAATTTTGAAACATAGTAAATTGCAGTTTTGAGGCCCTAAACGACCCCGAAAGCTCGAAAAAAGCCCACACATTGTGGCGATGTGACAAGTTTTGTTCTTGGCGTTGTTCCCTTTCCGGAAAGGTATAACAATCATGATTTGGACACCGAATGCCAAATTTGCAGCAAACCGGGTTTTCCTTTGGATTGATCAAGCTGTTCTTCAATTCTTCTCACGAACGGTTCTACATCATCTCTTAAATTTAATTATTCATTTCCCCAAAAAACATTCCTATAGAAGAACAGAAATTGCTACATGAACCACATTTTTAGAGAAAATTCTACGGTACCGACTTGTATATCATACACATATTTACATACATGACAACAAATTTGTTGTCATTGTAGTGGTATGAGTTATTTTTTGTGCAATCTTAGTTTTGTTTGAAGTAATTACTCTATCTAGGACATTGTTACAAGTTTGTCAACAATTTTAACGTTAATGTTGTAATTTTGATTTAATTATATGTAAATAGTGTAAAAGTTGTTCCTTTGTTGTTAATGTAGTATGTTTGACCAATTAGATTGTAATTTTTATTCAGTTAGAAGTAAAACTAATGTATGGTAAACATCACAATACCATAAATTGATGATCCCATTTTAAAATACTATTTAGATAGCTGATGAAAGTTTCCGACTTACCTGATTTTCCTTGTAGGTCTAAAGTTCGAATGCCCTCTCCCAACTATAAAGTATGTATTGTTAATAAGCACTACTAGTTTCACATTGCTCCAGAGTCAAGACGAGCTAATACCATAGAAAGTAGAAAAAGTAGGTTATCCGATCTGGTTTTATGCGCTGATTTTACCAGATTGAGATTATGCCATAATTGTTCCAAATCCATCTATTATTAAACATCTGTTCTTTTGCTAGCTAGTACTCCATCAATGAAGTATTCGAGATTAATGGGGCAAGTTGCAAGAAGGCCAGATGTGCTGAGAAGAATGATAAAGAACATAAAAGGCAGACAATACGCATCCGTCACATGCCTTCAGCTCTAACCCCGGCCCGACCCATTCAATTCTTTGCTTGATTATAAATCATTATATCAAAGTCATACCAACAACAGCTAATCAGTATCACGAGCCTCAAAGCATTGACCAAGATTTTCCCATGCATCCCGCAAAGGACTTGAGAGAGATCCTAGTCATCCTACGTATAGCCCATGTTCTTTCCAGATTCAGAATGTATTTAGAAAATAAGATAATGCCAAAACTCCCGCTTGTTAGACTCTATAAAAAGATCTACACGAAAGAGATAGGTTCAGTGAGCATTGAAGAAAGAAAAGATGGAGTTCTTAGCAGGTAGCTACAAAACCTTGTTGATCATTCTGCTATTCTTTGTTTCTGCCATACTACAAAGTCGAGCAGAAACTAAAGTTTGCTTCAGCAAGGGCAGTCCATGTTTTCTCAAGAAGCTACAGTGCCCTGCACAATGCCCATCCTCTTCACCAACCGACCCAAAAGTAACCAAGGTGTGCGTTGTCAACTGTAACTCCCCCATATGCAAAGCTGAGTGCAAAAGTAAGAACATCGAACTTTACTCCATATTTTTCCATTTCCGCCTGCAAATTTTGTTCACTAATAATGCGACATTTTTTTATTAATTTGAAATTACATTCACTTATAATCTTGTCATATCTACAAGCAGAGAAATTTTCGCTGACATTAATTACTGGGTAAAGCTATGGTATCATACATCAACTATTTTTTCTACTTTAGGGACTCATGTTACTATTTTTAGGACTAATATTACCATTTTTAGGACTCATATGGTAAACTAAGAAAAATTACCACTTTAAGGACTCATGTTACCACTTTGAGGACTAATATTACTATTTTGAGGACTTATGTGGTAACTAAGAAAATTTACCACTTTAAGGACTCATGTTACCACTTTGAAGACTAATATTACTATTTTGAGGACTCATGTTACCACTTTTAAGGCAATTGTATGCATGTCATATGTTAACACATTGTAGAATTTTCCTTAATTCATATCAGTTGGTGAATAAACATGGTGAGCCTAGTATCATTGTAAAACCATTCCTGACAAGTTACAATGTCTCTTTTTTGTTGTTGGTTATAATAGATCGCAAACCTAATTGCAATGGTCCTGGATCAGCATGCCTGGACCCTCGCTTCATCGGTGGAGATGGCATTGTCTTTTACTTCCACGGCAAGAAAAACGAGCATTTCACCTTGGTTTCCGATCCAAACCTCCAAATCAATGCCCGGTTCATTGGTCTCCGCCCTGAAGGAAGAACCAGGGACTATACATGGATTCAAGCCCTTGGACTTCTCTTTAACTCTAACAGCTTCACACTTGAGGCCACCCCATCAGCAACATGGGATGATGAAGTTGACCACTTGAAATTCTCTTATAATGGTGAGGAGCTAATCATCCCAGGATCAGATCTCTCCGTTTGGAAATCTCAGGAATCTTCTATTAGAGTGGAAAGAACATCAACCAAGAACAGTGTCCTAGTCACTCTCCCAGAAGTTGCTGAAATTTCGGTAAATGTGGTGCCTGTGACAAAGGAAGATGATAAGATCCACAATTATCAGATACCATCAGATGACTGTTTTGCTCACCTTGAAGTGCAGTTCAGATTCTATGGCCTGTCTTCAAATGTTGAAGGAGTTCTTGGGAGGACTTACCAGCCAGATTTCAAGAACCCAGCAAAGCCAGGAGTAGCCATGCCGGTAGTTGGAGGTGAACACAAGTACAAAACAACGTCACTTGTTTCTGCCGATTGCATGGCTTGTGTGTTCACTCAGGCCGGTAATCAAAAGGATTCAAGGGTGATGGACTACAGCAAGCTGGACTGCACCGGCAATACCTTCAGTGGGAACGGAATTGTTTGCAGGAAATAATGGATTTTTTTTATTGTTGATAAGGTTGGAGAATCATTTATCTTGGTTGTGAAGTATATATATACTTGCAGAATAAAATCATTAAATAATGTACTCCTACAGTTGTCTCTTTTCAAATCGAACGTGTTCTAAGAAATGACTACAAGTTGGCAGAAAAACAAAATCCAATTTCAATTTTGTCCAGTCTCTCCGTAAAGGCTGTGTCACAGTATGTTCTTCGCATCTTGGTGTTATTGTTAAAACCTCTAATAAGGCCCCAGCTAGAGGTGCATCTGAAAACCGAATATAATTCTTCAATCAGTAAATTGGATGAAGATCGATGGTAAAGTCACGGTGTTGGTTTGTTTTTTATTCATCTAGAAAAACTCCATCTCGTGGACTTTAGACTAGGATTGAACATAAGGTATGCCTGAACTTGCGGAAAAATGAAATATTGAATGGATTTTTAATGAAATTTCTAGCTTTTTGACTTTGATAAATCATTAAAGAAAATATGTTAGAGATTTCAGTATTTTGTCAATTGGAATAATTTCTAAAGATCCATTACCAATGCGAAGCGATGGTACGTGCTTGGTAAACTAAGCCATCTAAGAGAGTCGCCACAGATTTAACTCTCTCAATGCTTGACATTTGTGAGAGGCAAGAGAGGTAGAAGGGGTGAACGGAGCTTTGCCGGAACAGTTAGTTGTTGCAGGTATAAAGAAAATAATCACAAGTCAATATTAAAATATGGTTTCTCTAAACATAAACTCTGTAATCATCTCACGATTGAAAATCAAGGTATAATATTGTACCTTTGGTGAATCATTGATTCGATCAATAATTCATAATTATAATGGTCCTAGCATCATCTTCATCTTGACCTTCTGACGTCTCAAAGTTTTTTTGCATTTTCTGTTATTGACTAGAAAATGGGTGGTGATGACAGATTTTTGTGATCAAATTATCAGGTGTCAAGTTCGTTTTATAGGCGTTGAGACAATTCTAGAACAAGCTGTTTTGAAAAATACAATGGGTTTATCTTTTTTTTTTTGGTAAGGAATAGATAATTTCATTACTTATTTATGGTCAGAATGCACATACATCATATGCTGTTTTACACCAAATAAAACCTAGCTAGATGGCCTACTCTACCAAGCAAATGATAGGTAACCCTTATTGTAAACAAAATGAGCACAATTTTTATATCTAGCCATATGAACACAAATCCAACAGTACTTAAATCCTTGCTAAGGTAACTTTAATCGCCTAGAGACCTCAATTGGTGTACAACTAGAGAACCTAAACTTAAATAGCAAAAGACTAGAATCCAAATGCTAGATACTGAGAAACAGAAAGCTTAGAGCTTCCCTTTGCCCTTGTCTATAGGGCTACCCTTCTGAACAGCATCAGCAGTAGGGTAAGTGAGACACAAAGGAGCCACACCCACCTTCTTTTGAACCAATCGACCACCCAAGTGCGAACATTGAAAGCAGATGGGTCAACAAGTCGGCATGTCAACGGTTTCGCGAGGAGAAAAACTTGGGAAGAAATATGAATAGGGCCACCCCCAATCTTGCTAAGATCAGGAGCACCATCACCCTCTGCTAAAGCAAGGGCTGCAGCAAAACTCGCGGTCACAGCTTCAATTGAAGCCATAGGATCGAAGAGAATAAGCGAAGAAGCTAGGGTGCAGTCTTGGTGGCTACAACTAGGGTTGAGAGAAAAATGCTCTCCTACATACAATGGGTTTATCTAAACAAAAATATTGGTTACTAATTTCAAATCTGTCTAATATTCGGTCGACCATTTTTTCCCACGTATGAATATAAATCTATTTAGCAAGTACATAAATTTGGTCTAGGCTGTTTCACTGGTGCTTAGAGCATCTCCAACAGAGTAGCTAAATTTAATTTTTAGCTATATTTAACTATTTTTGAAGTAAAATTCAGCTCCAACAGACTAGCTATAGCTTAGCTATATTTGACTTTAGCTAAATTGGCTAGCTATATTTAGCTAGAGAATCCTACATAGCTAAAGCAAAAGTTATATTTCTCTCTCATCTTTTGTCCACATGTCAGTTTACGATTCGATGAAACACAATATATCACTTACAAATAGCTATCATTGATGCAGCAACATTGTTAAATCAATAGCTATAATTCACAAGTTTAGCTAAATTTAACTAAAAAATAAATTCTACTGTTGGAGATGCTCTTAGGGAAACAAAATATAATATTTGAAGACATTGTGATCTTTATGACACAGTCAAATTTCTTTTTTTGTTAAAAAAAAAAATTACTTTATAGAAAGAATTAATTCCAAATTCGAGAGGCTATTTCAATTCCCAGTGCTTTGCGGTGCGGTTCGAGATAGTGGCTCTCTGTGTTCGGGTGCTATAGGAAAATTCATGAAGGTTTGATGTCATGGTGGTTGTTGTAGCCTATGATGGTGTTTCAAATCCTACTTCAATCAACCTTAATAACTTTAGATTGGATGCAACTGCACCATTTTCACCGGCCGTAACAATTGAGAAAGTGGGTGAAAAACACATCGTCCATGGCTATCACAGTTGATAGATTTAGAGTGGTACGCATATCATCCATATTTTAGGTCCAAGTTGATCGTGCTATTGATTGGATTGTTTGGTCGAAAAGATCTTTCAAGCTAGAGCCTATGACGGAAATCGAAAAGAGTACGTTTAGAAAACCCTCATGGTGGATGCTTGTGGTAACGATTACGAACGGTGGCTCTGGTCAGCCACATAGTAGCTCCATGATAGGTTTCGACTCTTGCAGTTTCCAGGATTTTGCTTCCCTTAAAATCGAATGGATCAAAGGTGATGCATGAGTAACTGGTAAGTTCGGTTTGAAGTTATAGACTCCGAGGGTTTTCCAAAAGCAGATCCAAAAACCTTCGGATGACTCCCTTGACAAACTAAAGGTTCTTAAACATACCCAATGGTCAGTCCCAATCACCTGATCAGCAACTGACCAGGGATCATTTGCTCACTTACCGTCCAATTTCAATCGGACGGTTAACAGATATCTGAATTACGGTTGACCAGGGATCGACCCAATGGTTGTTGTCATCTCTTCTGCCCTTAAGGCAGTAATGTCGATTCCAGTCGCAGGAGAATAATGTTGTATCGGACCCAACTATTCATTTTGGAGTCGAATAATTTATTATAGACGTTTATGATCAGTCTAGAGTTCAGAACATCCTTACCATGGATGCTTAATTGTGGCAATGTAGTGACTGTGGCTCTAGTCATCCACGTAGTAGCTTTGTGGGGTTTTGTCTCTGGTTTCCAGGATTTTACTTCACCTAAAATTGAATGGACCAAAATTGGTGCATGAGAAATAAAGGGAGTATTTCTAATGAGAACTAGCTGAGGATTTTCAAATCAACAATTTAGGAGATTCACTTTTCGATATATTACGGCAAATCAACAGTTAAATATTTATGTATGCATAAGTAGATCACTTCTGAAACTTTTCTGCCAGATTGCTAATCGTTAAGGTATTGAATTAAATCTTAACGATTTTCAATTTGGATGAAAAATTACATAAATGTATAAATATCTAACGGTTGATTTGCAGAAATGTGATCGAAAAGTGAGTCTAACAAAAAAGTCTTCAACTAGTCCTCATTTTAGTGGTCTTAATTAGAAGGGCTCCCGAGTAATAAATAACTTCGTTTTGTTTTAGAAAAACCGAAATTGGGAGAGAATTGAGTTGTATTTTCATTGATAATAAGGGTCTCTTTATATAGAGGATTACAAGCAAAGAATATCAGTCTTACAAGGAAATTGAATCATACAATGATTGAAATATCTCTGTAGATATCGGTAAGACTAACTCTATTACAACTCAGACAAGTAATCAGAGTTTAGGCCAGACACACAAACTAGGTGTCCTTAAACATTCCCCTTGTGTCGCTCAAATGTGGTGCTCCTCTTGTTGGCTCGTCAAAAATCTTGCCGAGTAATAAAAACCCAGTACGACAAAACTAACCACGATTGAAGAAGAAAAATAGTACAACACAGCCTTCACGTTTCGAGATCATACATGTAGACATCTCCCCCTGATGACTATGGTCATGGGAGTTCGGATAACTTTCGCAAACGATGCTACCAACATGTTTCTCGAAAGGTGGATTTAGACAATGACTTAGTAAGCAAGTCTGCCATATTGTCGTTAGATCGAACCTTGTTCACTTTGATCTTGAGGGGAGTCAGTTGTTGCTGATGATGCTTGGTGATGTAGCCTTGCTTCATTTATTCAAAGCAAGCACCATTATCCACATAAATGCTCGTAGTCTCATTTGTGGTAGACTTCAAACCACAATTTCTTCGAACATGCATAATTATGGATTTAATCCATATAGTGCATGGTTCAAAGATATAGCAAGTAGAGTTTATTTTGTAGACCGCTAAGATATCACGATCTTATCTATGGTGAACACATAACCAGTATGAGAATGACCTTTGTGTGGATTAGAGAGGTACCGAGCATCATTAAAATCTTCCAAAACACTAATGTCGTTTTGGGATGGAAAAAAATAATGCAGGCTAGTGTTGGCGACATTCTTGGTGTGTGATGGGTCTGAATCCATCATCTCTCTGTAGGGATAGAACAAGCCCATATTAATCATACATCTCAGGTATCGAAAGATATCTTTTACACCAATAAAATGGCGTCGCGTTGGCGCAGAGTTATAACTAGCTAACAAGTTCACTGCAAATGAGATATTCGGTCTTGTGCATTGAGCTAAGTACAATGATGCATCTATTATACTCAAGTAGAGCACTTCTACCTCTAGCACTTCTTCATCATCATTCTTCGAACAAAGAGGATCCTTTTTAGGATCAAGACTACGGATGATCATGGGGGTGTTTGAAGGCTTGACCTTGTTAAAATGCCTAAGCATCCATCAACACGGTGTTCAAGTTCCAATCCGAGACAAAATTGTGTTCTCCCAAGTTCCTTCATCTCAAACTCGGATTTCAAGTATTCAATGGTTTCCCTTAACTCTTTAAGGGCTTTCAATGAAGTTCATGTCACCAACATGAACCGCGATAGAATCTGAAACTTGTCATAGAAATGAGCGGACATTTACAAATCCCTTCCCAATCAAGTAGTCACTTAGTAAGCCTTTCAACTTCATTGCAAACGCGCTCTGTGGTCTAGAGCCACTTGACTTGGGTAAATGAAGTCCACCAGGAACCTTCATATATATTCTGCATCTAGATCCTCATAGAGATAAGTAGTGACTGCATTCGTAAGCCACATGTTCATTTATTCAAAAACTACCAAACTGACAAGGAAGTGGAGTGCAATGACATCCACTATGGGAGAATATGTCTCTTCGTAGTCGATTTCAGGGCGCTTTGTGAGAAGCCTTACACCATAAGGCGAGATTACCATATCATTTTCTCATCATAATTTCTAACGGAGACTCATTAATCAATAGGTTTTATGTTAGGAGGTGTTGGCATCACTGACTCTAAAAACCTTTCTCTTTGTTAGAGAATCTAACTTAACCTGGATCGCATCTTTCCATTTAGGCCAAATTTCTCTACGTTGGCATCATTCATCAACAGAGTGTGGTTCGATATCATTGGATTCAACATACTCATGCGCTATGAAATCAATGCGCGATTACCTCATCAATCATGATGGAGTTTTTATCTCATGTCTTATGTACACGAGTGTAATTTTCAGAGAGCTCTATATTCTCAAGAATATGTTCTGACGTTGAGGCGTCCCCTAACGATAACCATAATCCAGAACATTCTCATGAGACAGATTTTGAATGTTGATGATAAAAAAAGATTGAGTTGCGCCAAAGTATCCTTTGAACCCATGGGCCTCCCACGCATCCTAACTGAGGTCATGGCCTATAATGCCAGAGTACCACTCTCTATGGAGTTGGTGTCATGCCTACCTCAGTGTAGGGTGGTGTTACGTCCACTCGTAGGGACGTCCATCCTTGCAGGTATATTTACTGCAGATATGTGTGATCTTGTCACTTTAGCGGGGATCAAGATGAGACATAGTGGGGACAGACCACGACAATTTATGTCGTTCCTACTTAACATCTGTGTTCTTATATCCCCATAACAACGGGAAAACTGTCTCATCAAAGTGACAATCAGCAAATCTAGCCGTAAAAAGATGGCCTAGCAAGGGTATTAAGTGGCGAACGATTATTGGAGTCTTATATCCAATGTATTGACCCTGGAGAGGCTAACGGCAGCTTCAAGCGAGGCTAACGTGTAGCCAGAAGGGGGGCACGCGGAGGCAGGGGGAAGGCTGAAGCGAGGCTGACCAGACCGGTTAGGAACTTTTGGTGGCAGGTTCTAGATTTTCCGGCTGGTCCTGATTGTTCCTCAACCAGTTCTGGACTCCTAGGGTCGAGGCCTTCAAGGTGTGTGGCGAAGGAAGCTAGGGTTTCAAGTTTACAAATTTAGGGTTTTAGGGTTTGGCTATTTGTTTCAGGGTTAGGGCTTCGTGCTGATAACGTCTTTTAGGAAAACCGAAATTGGGAGAGAATTGAGTTATACTTTCATTGATAATAGGGGCCTCTTTATATAGATGATTACAAGGAAAGAATATCAATCTTACAAGGAAACTAAATTGCACAATGATTGAAATATCTCCGTAGAAATCTATAGGACTAACCCTATTACAACTCAGACAAGTAATCAAAGTTTGGGTCAGACACATAAACTAGGTGTCCTTAAACACGTTTGAAGTTGTAGACTCCAATGGTTTTCCAAGCTCAAGTCCAAAAACTTTGGATAACTCCCTAGACAAACTGAATTATCTTGAACCTAATGGTTGTTGTCATCTCTTTTGTCCCCAAGGCGAGAGCAGAAGAATAATTTTGTACCGGACTCTATCTCTCATTTTGGCCAGAGTCAAACAATTGATACCCCTGCATCGATCCTATCCACTTGGTGCCAAAAAGAAACCGAAGGTCTCCAAGAATGGTGGGCTTGTAGAAAAAGACTTCATGGCCTAACATCTTCAGGGGTCTTGGATGAGTACAATGGCAACAATATTAGGGCCTGAGTTCAATGTTCGTTGTTTGTAATTGGGCTTAATTGTTAAATAGTTTAAATACTTAAGCGATGTCTTTCTGTTGTACCTAAAAAAGATAAGACGTATGCCATTTGTGATTATAAGACGTCATTTGTGATTTTGATTCATAATACCATTGTCATTTTTCAATAATTTTTTTATTTTTTATTTTCATTCATTACAGGATAATATTATACAACTCAGGTAGGTTATACACTCATCAACATTATGACAAAAACTTGATTTTATAATGCATAATATCAATGTTAAAATGGTAATTAACGAGTGTTAAACTCACATTCTGACATAACTCGACCCAAGTTTCACCCCGAAACCCAGATATGAGCCTGTGGGGCACACTTCAGGTGAATCGCCGCTCCTTTTACCAAGTTAACTAGAAAAGGAGTCAGATTTATTTGGTCTGAAAATTGTGTGCGGAGCTTTCAAGAACTCAAGAATCGTTTGGCTTAGTTATGTAGAACTGCTCTGAAAACCTTTTTAACCTTTTTAAAAGGTTTTCCTGCAACTGTATATACAACTCCTTCAGTTCTGCCGGTGCCATTCTATAAGGTGCTTGAGAGATGGGTGTTGTACCAGGAAGTAAATCAATGGTAAAGTCTATCTCTCGCACCGGGGGCAAACTAGGCAATTCATCTGGAAATACATCTGGTTAATTATCAACAATCGGAATTTGGCTAAGATCCATAACTTCTATATCTGTATTCACCACATGTACCAAATAAGCTTGGCAACCCTTACTTAACATCTTCTTAGCAGTTAAAGCTGAGATTATGCAAGATGGGAGAACCTCCCGTTCACCATAAAAGGTGACAATTGGCTTACCCGAACTCCGAAACAACACCGTACTACAAAAACAATCCACTAAGGCATGATGCATCTGAAGTAAATCCATCCTCAGGATTATATCAAACTCCACTAACTCAAATGGAATCAAATCCGCCTCTAAGCAAACTCCTTCTA
>LYNE01003236.1:21331-43637 GCA_001662545.1 Rosa x damascena | reverse complement strand
GGCAGAATCGGAATGATAAAAATTAAAAACTGACCTTTTTTAACATGATCTTATTATTCATAAGGACTAAACTAATATTAATAACAATTCACAATGCCCCTTTTTATCAAGTGGAAAACTAGGTCACCTTATTATCATTTCATTCTCTAAAGTGACCTTTTCCATCATTTCCCTTTTAATTAAACAATCTCACAAAAGCAACTTAGAATCACAATCATAGGAATCAAAAACTTCATTCAATCATAAAATTTCAGAATTAACTTTGTTCAAATATTGTTGTTAACTAGAACAAATTCATACGCATTAAACAAGGGAAATCAATTACGATTACAAGAAACAAGGTTGAATTACACGGTGGATGGAGATGGTGATGAAGAGCTTGAACGATGAACTACTGAATCTTGAAAGCAAGCTTCAAAACTCACGGCTTCAAGATGGATTAGGGGAGGTGCTCACGGCTTCTTCTTCCTTCTTCCTCCCTTGAATGAAATCGCAGAATATGAACTAGAGAGTGGAGAGAGAGTTGACGTTATGGAGAGAGTATTTTCTGAATTGTGTGTTGTGTTAAACGTCTAGAGAGAGGGAGTATATATAGGGAACGGCAAAGTATCTCTAAGACTTCATGAATCTTCTATTATTTTCCAAGGAATTATCAGAAAATGCCACATAACTCCAACCAATCGAAAATTGCCATGTAAGCCCTATTGTGTTGTCCAACCAATCATAAAACTCCAAAATAAGTCTAAATCCCTTAAATATATATTATTGCCGAAATATCTAGAGATTTATTCTGATTTTCTTCACCAATTTTGGCAACAATATCTTTAGAGAAAATAGGGGACGAATCTAGACTTGTTTTGAACCTTGTTGCACACACTTCTTCTTTCCTTAAAACTCTCCCTTGAATATCTCTTGCGTAATCTTTTTATTCTCCCTTTGATTTTCACGCCAACTCTCTCTCTCTCTCTCTTGGTATTTCACGGCAAACACTCCAAGGGTATCTATTTGAGTCACAAACCCTAAAATTCAATGGGCTTTTATCCATTCTGCCGAAAATCCAAGTTAATCTAGAGAGTTCTTGGGCCTTGTTGCGTCATCTTCAAGCCTTGATGATCTCCAACGCCATTTCCATCATTATTTCGATCAAGTTTCTTGGTTGGCTTCGGAATCTTGCTTGGTACACTTTTCTCTTTTGAACAGGGTTTCCTGGTTGGAACAGGAAAGCTTCGTTACTTCATTTCTGCTCATTTGTGTAGCACTTTGTGTCTTATCTTCACTCCTCTTAACGTTTGGTAGCTCCTCTTTCCTTTCGTGAGTTCATTTCCACTTTTGAGCTCCAAGGACCTGAAAACAGAAACTATTACTAAAAATATAAACTTTCCTAAAACGAAAAATAGAAACTTTCCAAAAAATGAAAAATAGAAACTTTCTAAAAGTGAGAAATGGAAACTTTCCTAAACTAAAATGGAAACTTGCTAAAAATCGGAAAAAGAAACTTTCCTAAACTAAAAGGATTCATTTAAGGAAATAACTAAGTAAATACGAGGAAATAACCGCTAAAACGTCGCATTAAAATGCTCCTATCAGCATCTCATCCTCCTGTTTCTCTGACCAGTGTTCGTGATTCCATCCTGGTGGCTGACTGGCGGATTGCTTGCCTCACAAATGACATGGATGACATGCGGCCTCCTGGTCCACACTCATCATGCTCTGACCAACCTCACTACGGAAGTTCGGAACATGCAGTGCCACCCTCTTGGGTTTGGCGTTCCTGGGCCGTCCACTGTAGTCAAGGAGGAAGAAGCACAGGAGGAAAGCACTGCTTCTATGGACAGCGAGGAGTTTCAGGATACCGTGACCAAGCTCATCGAGGAGTTTGACGTGCCTTCCCATTCAGAGGGGGAGAAGTAAAGAAATTTTCATCTTTTTATTTTTCTTCTATTTCTGCATTTTAACTTTTCTTGGACAATATTTATTTTAGTTTTTGGGTTTGTAAGTGCATAAGCACAAACTATTAGGGATGCTTATTATTACTATTTTATTTGATATCTATTTTGGCAACTTGGATCTGGAAAAGGATGGAAACTGATTCCTTAATCCAAGTAGCACCTTTTTGGTTCATGTTTCGTGGCTATCTGTGAAATCTAACATGCAAGGTACTAAGATGAAAAAGTCATGTGTTGAATGGGAATGCCCAAAGGGGGAGATTGTAAGTAAATTGGACTATTTTATTCAACACATGACTTTCCTAAATCTATTAGGAAATCAGAAGTTGCAAAGCATTAGGAGAGTATTTCTCCTACTTGTTCGGTGACTCAAGGGAACTAAATGAAGACTGCAGAATCGTATCAAGGAGAGAAAATCAAGGAAAATAACTCTCACTGATCTTGAGATAAAGGTGACTTTTAATCCATATCATTTTGCATGATTCTAAATTGATATGCATTGCTTTTAATTGATCTGGAAAATCTCATTAGATTTAAAATGTTTTCCAAATGCATATCCGATTGAGATATTGATCACAATTAGAAAAGTTTTGATTGCATATTCAAAACAGTTTTAAAACCTTTTCTTGTTTATCTTTTTCGGTGATTAAGAAGAGATTTGATCAAGGGGGAGTCTTGCTCCTCTATATAAGGGTTTAAAACTGATTTGTGGTTGAGAGTTTTTGGTTGTAGAGAAAAATTGTTCTTCCTTGAACTGCACATGTTTGTTCAAATCGTTTACTGAAAAAAACTCTTATTGCTTGTTTCATGTTTTATCTTGCATACTCTATCACTTCCATAATTAATTCTCAAGATCAGTGAGTTGATTGAGTGCAAGGAAGATTGAAGATTGAAGTGCGAAAATGTTGTGTTGATCGAGTTAGGAGTTAGATCAGTAGTAAAACAAGTTAGCAGTTGGCTAATTGAAAGTGTTTGTTATGAACAACACTACTTGTATACTATAAACTCTATTGTTTCATATTGGATTGATTTTTCGTGTTGGCTACGTTAAAAGTCACGCAGTGAAGTTTCCTCAGTGGAGAGGTTTACACTGTGTTAGCAATTTCTGTGTACTTCTTGATAAAACCATTACATTGTCAAAGCAGTTCTATCAAACATATTGCACTAGTGTTCTGTTAGGTATTTTCAGATAACGAAAGTTCTGGTAGATAACGGCGCAGAGGTTAATGTATTGCCTACAGCCGTCATGAAGAAATTATGCAGAACTGAATCAAATTTTCTCCCTTCAGACATTATAGTGAGCAACTTCTCTGGAGATAAGAGTAGGCCAAGAGGTATCCTTCCACTCGATGTCATAGTGGGGGAAAAGACAAACATGACAGCTTTCTTTGTGGTCGACTCATCCGCTTATTATAATACATTACTTGGCCGCGATTGGATTCACCAGAATATGTGTGTACCTTCTTCCCTACATTAAGTGTTGATCTACCCAAAATTGAGGTAATTCAATGATACACTAAAAGCAAGCGTGCAATTTAACCTTGAAAAATATCATCGTTAGTATATGGTAAATAGGGATCGTTCTAATCGGAGATTGAGGGTACACCTGTCATTATGAAACAAATAAAGAATTAATAAAAGTATAATTTACAAAAATAAACAAGAATATATACAAATAAACGAAAAAGGGGTTTTAAAGATAAGGGTTTCGAAAATTAAAAGAAATAAATTACAAGAACATATATACAAGGTTGGAACGCAAGAAACAAAGATCAAAACCAATTCCATATGATTGAATTCAATTGAAATCCTATAGTTGATCATCTAAGTCATGAGAGAGAAGTTGATCATGTGAAACATTCAAAGCAAATGATTTCTCATATTTTACTTTCCTTAATTAATTAATCTAAGTGAAAGCACCTAAATTAATCCTATTAAACATGCAATCAAAGTCTAGAAAGCTAGCTAATCAATACATGTCCAACGCAATAAGCATGAAAAAAGGCTATCAACTTGAGTGCACAACCTAGTATGAATAAGTTCATCTATTTGCAATCAACTTCAATTGAATTCGACTTTTGTCCAAAGCCTTTACTACTTTTGATTTAGGTTTACAAAACTATTAGGTGAATTGTTTACCTAAATCTAGCTCCAATTACATGCAAATCCTATAAGTGTCGACCCAAATAAGATTAACACATAAAAGATATCAATCAAGCAAAATTAATTGAACAAACTTAGAAAAGCAACTTAGAATCACAACTTATAGGAATCGAAATTTTTATTCAAACATAGAATTGGGCTTAAACCTTGTCCTAAACGTTAGGCTAACTAGAATCAAGTTCATACGAATTCAAAAAAAGAAACCAAAAGAGGTTACAAGGACAAAGATTGAATTACATCTTGAATGAAGATGGTGATGGAGAGCTTGAGACGTTGGACTCTTGAATCTTGGAAGCAAGTATTCAAGGCTTCACGGCTTCAAGGTGGATGATGGCAGCTAGGAGCTTCACGGCTTCTTCTTCTTCTTCTTGCTTGAAAACACAGAGACTTGAACTAGAGAATGGAGAAAGAGCTTTTTGGCGTTATGGAATTTTTCTAAGGGAAGAGGTGTGTGAAAAACGTCCAAGGGTGGAGGTATATATAGGGGACATGAACTTGGTCTCCAAGGCTTCATGAATCTTCTTTTAATTTCCCAAAAATTATCTAGTCATGCCACACAGCTTCAACCAATCAAATAATGTCACGTCAGCCCTGCTGCTTCATCCAACCAATCAGAGCCTTCCAAAATTAAGTGAATTAAGTCCAAAATTCTTCAAAAATATATTATTGCTGAATTTTCCAAGATTTTATCTGATTTTTCTCTTAATTTTCGGCCAAAATACTCTTGAGTGAAAATAGGAATGAATCTGGACTTGTTTTGGACCTTTTTTTCCCTTAAATCTCTCCATGACATCATTATCCTTGATCCTCTCTTGATTTTCACGGCAAAAATGCAGATTTTATTCCCAAAAATATCTTTTTACGCCCACAAAACCCTAAACCAATTGGGCATCTTCCTTTTGCCGAATTTCACATTTTATCTAGAATGATCTTGGGCTTTCTTGCGTCATCTTCAAGCCATGTGGTCTCCTAGTGCCTTCAGGACTCCTCATATTTCGTCATTTGTCTTCATTTTTCCAACAATGCTTCCTAGTTGACTCAGGAGTCTTGCTTTGACAAAGTTTCCTATTTTGAACAAGATTTCTTCTTTTCAACTCATTTTTGTAGCTCTTGTTCCTTGTCTTAGCTATCTCCAACGTTTTTTGACTTCTCTTCCTTCTTTAAGCTCATTTCAGCTCCATATGCTCCATGGGACCTAAAACTAGAAATTTTTATTAAAATTACTAAAAATAGAAATTTCCTAATCAAGAATGATTTATTTAAGGAAATAACTAAGTAAATATGTGGAAATAACATTTAAAATGTCGCATTAAAATGCTCCTATCATTCAAGCAGACAATAACCCATTTCAGGCACCCACTAATGTGGTGAAAGCAAGGTTTTATGAAAATGACATTGGATATTTTACTTTTCTTGGACAAGATAAGAAGGGCCAACCTCCCCAAGTTACGGCCCAGAATATTGTCAACCTAGGGGGTGACGACGTCATGGAAGACGCAGAGCGTCCAACCCTGGTTGACCTATTCAAGCAAAATATCAATATTTAGAGACCTAAAGGAAGACCACAGTCCAATCTATTTTAGAACGTTTGCTGGCTTATTGGACCGACAAAACTGCCAGGTCTAACTTGGCCATCAACTTGATGGAATATATTAGAGAACAACCGGAAGAAAAAGAACTGCAGTTAGAAGATATCGGCCCAGCCCCAGCTGAGTTAGAAGATATTGAAGCCGAAACTCAAGATCTCATAGATCAAATTAACTTGGGAGATGATGATAACCCTCGGCTGATTTCTATTAGTAGACTTCTCGAACCAAAACTGCGAACGGTGATGGAGGCACTATTAAGAGAATATAAGGATTGTTTTGCATGGGAGTACCATGAAATGCCTAAACTCGATAGAAGTTTAGTAGAACATGTGTTACCTCTTAGAGATGATTGTAAACCTTATAAACAAGCACCTTTCACTGAGGTACAAATTGAAATAAAAGAGGAAATTGAAAGATTGTTACATGCTAAATTTATTAGACCAGCTAAATATGTGGAATGGATTTCTAACGCTATCCCTGTAAGAACGAAAAATGGCAAGATGAGGGTATGCGTTGATTTCATAAACCTGAATTTGGCAACTACAAAAGATGAGTATTCTATGTCAATGGCCAATCTCTTAAATAATGGAGCGGACAAACATGAAATACTATCTTTCATGGATGGTGAGTCATGCTGGCTATAATCAAATATTTCTAGTTGAAGAAGATGTACATAAAACCGCTTTCCGGTGTCCACGCTTTGTCAGAACTTTCGAATGGATTGTGATGCCTTTCGATTTAAAGAATGCCGCATCGACTTATCAAAGAGCCATGAACACCATTTTCCACAATTTACTTGGAAAAACTGTGGAAGTATACATAGATGATGTAGTTGTTAAATCAAAAACTTGATCAAAGCATCTAGCCGATCTTAAGCAAACATTTAAACATATGCAAAAACATAAAATCAAAATGAACCCCAAGAAGTGTGTTTTCGGAGTATCAATGGGGAATTTTCTAGGTTTTCTCATTTACCAACGGAGAATTAAGGTCAACAAAAATAATGCTAAAGCCATTATCGATGCATCCGCTCCTTCAAACAAAAAGCAACTACAGTCATTCCTTGGTCAGGTTAATTTTTTTAGACCATTCATCTCCAACTTGGCCAGTAAACTTCGGCCTTTCTCGTCTCTGGAGTTAAAAATTGGAGGTGAATACAAGTAGAAATCAAAGCATCAGAAAGCTTTCGATGAACTCAAAAAGTATCTAACATAACCCCGAGTGTTAGTACCTCCACAAAGAGGAAAGCCACGGAAGCTCTATATCGCGGCTACAGATGACTCAATTGGGAGCATGTTGGCTCAAGACAATGATCAAGGAAAAGAGCAAGCCATCCATTATTTGAGCAGAATTCTAACACCTGTTGAGATAAGATATTCGCCGATTGAAAAATTGTGACTTGTACTCTACTTTTCGGCTGTTAAATTGCGACATTACATGTTACCATCAGTTGTCCACATAATTTCATAAACGGATTTAATTAAATACATGCTGACTCGGCCGATCATCAAAGGCCGAATTGGAAAATGGACAATGGCACTTTCTGAATTTACTTTCAAATACGTGGCTCAGAAGTCAGTCAAAGGCCACGCATTGGCACAATTTCTAGCTAACCACCCCTCTGTTGTAATTGAAGATATGGAGAATGTTGAAATAGATACTGCACAAATTAGCCAGATGTATCACGAGCCTTGGCTATTGTATTTTAATGGCTTGAGCACAAGTGACTCTGCTAGGGCAGGGATAGTGATTGAATCTCCAACAGGCCAAAAGCATCAATATACTTTCAAATTAGACTTTGAATGCTCAAATAACCAGGTTGAATATGAAGCCTTAATAATTGGTCTGGAAGTATTAAAAGAACTTGGAGCAACACGAGTTAAAGTGTTTGGGGACTTACTACTGGTCATGAATCAAATGCTCCAAGTTTTTAGATGTTCAAATTTTTCACTAGCCACTTATTTTGCCGCAGCACAACAATTACTTAGTTGCTGTCATGATGTAGAATTTCATCGCCTACCACGAGAACTCAATTGTGAAGCGAATGAAATGATTCAAATTGCTTCTAGTGTTAGCATTCTAGAAGGCCAGACTAACAAAATCATCACAATTGAAAGAAAATCATTGCCATCTTTGGTCGAAAGAGGTATGCCGCCCGATGTCTATGAGCTTGACGTGCCACTTGGTAATTGGAGATTTCCCATAATCCAACACCTTTTGATGAAAACTGATGGAGGTGGAAGTTTACAAATCAAAATGTTGTCCAACAAATTCACTATTAAAAATGGCAAAATACTAAGAAAAAGTCCTGATGATGACCACCTTCTTCGTTGTCTTAACTTTGTAGATGCCCAGCTCGTAATGGCTAAAGTTCATGAAGGTATTTGTGGAGCACACAAGGCTGGGATAAAAATGAGATGGTTAATTAGGAGACACGGCTACTACTAGCCTATTATTCTTAAAGACTACATTGAATATACTCGAGGATGTGCTCCATGCCAACTTCACGGGTCAATTCAGAGAGTTACAGCCTTCCCTATAAACCCAACAGTAATGCCATGGCCATTTCGGGGCTGCACAATGGATATAATTGGCCAAATCTCTCCCCCATCTTTCAAACAGCACAGATAGATTTTGATAGCCACATACTACTTTACAAAATGGGTCGAGACTGTTCCATTCACCTCCATAAGTAGTGCTAAAGTGATCAGATTTATTGAGCAGCATATCATTCATTGTTGAAGCCGTCATCGAAAGAATGACCAAGTATACGATTACAATGCAACAATCAACTCCCTATTATGCTCAGGTTAATGGACAAGCTGAGACTACAAACAAGGTCCTTATCCAGATTGTGGAAAAGATGATTCAATAAAATTTGCGTGATTGACACAATCTTTCATTAGAAACGTTATGGGCTTATCAGACCTTCAAACGCTTGGCTACGAGAACAACTCCCTTAGCTCTGACTTATGGACACGACGCAATATTGCAAATGGAAATGATAGTCAGATCATTGAGAGTGGCATTGCAAAAGAATCTGACGACCGACAAATATAGTCAGGCAATGGTACAATAACTAGAAGACCTTAACCAAGCGCTGTTGGATGTGTATGATAGGCTTCAAGCTCAAAAGAAAGTTGTAGCTCATGCTGACAATAAAAAGATCAGATGCAAGAGTTTTGGGGAAGGAGAGTTGGTTTGGAAAACAGTGTCACCCATTGGCATGAAAGACCCCTGTAACATCCTGACCCTTTTTATTTAATTCCCGAAACCTTCTCTCTCTCCCTCTTTCTCTCTCTCTCTCTCTCCATCTATCCTCTAAGGAGAGATGGTACGGAGTTGGGAGCGATCAGGAACCCCATGGATGGGTTTTCTTCATCTTATTTTCACTAACCTTCTCCCCTCCGTTTCCTTTTTTTTTTTTTTTTCCTCCAGAGACTTCTAGATAGACCTCAAGAGAGAGATGAGGCGGTACTGCCAGAAGTTTCTCGCCTTGATCTGATCAACACATATAAGTAGATTGGTCCATTTAACAATGGACGGTCCTGATCAACCGGTGAGTGGATCAATGGCTCACATCGCTCCACCAAATTTCCTTTTCTTGATTTAAATCGCACAACCTCGTAAAATCGCCGTAAATAGCTCGGGTACTCGGAAAATTCTCCAGAAATTTCCACGAATTAGTCGTGTCGTGTATTTATTATCCAACTCTTACTAAAGATTTCACTTTGTGAAAAGTTTTGAAAATATTCTCGAGTTCTTTAACGTTTATCGAGATCGATAAGTAAATTATCGAACTATGTCACTTAAGCTCGGTATCCAAGGCTCACAGATTCTTTTATTAACTTCTCAATGCCGGGTATTACAATTTATTTCGGAAGTGTCTCGGGTATTACAACCCCCGATATGGTCACCAAATTGGGAAGGTCCGTTTAGTATTGACAAAGTTTTCAAAAAATATGCATATCATTTAAGAGATAAAAATGGAGAACGACATGTAATGCCCATTAATGGCCAATACCTAAAGAAATATTACTCCACCATGTAGAAAGCGTAAGTTATTGAGTCATGGCGTGATCAAAAGATAACCACTAGTTTGTATTGTATATATGTTTAAGCCGTCTTGCTTTAGGCCGACGTAGTTGAGCCGAGAATATTATTCTTATTGCTTTTCCAGTTTGTTTGCCTGATCACTTTGTTCCATTTGTATTCAATGTAAGATATTATTGTTTGTACCCACATTTTCATGGTCACTCGGATGTAGCTAATGTGCATGGTTATTGAATGACTTCTAATTACAATGAGCCGCACAACAAGTAATTTGGGCTCGTAGCCAGAAATGGTGGCCGATGAATAATTGGACACTTTGGTTAGTCCAAGTTGAGTTAGATAAAAGCTAGGCTTTTAGTTATCGGCCGGCCCGTAGTCATCAATTCGAAAAAGAGATTTATTATCTAAAAGCCCATCGGCCGATTGTTCAAGTCATTCTAGTCAGTTTCCAACTCGAACTCAACTTGGGAGGATAATAGCTAATCGATAAAGTAAGCTGATAAACAATAAAGATGAAGTGAGATCTAGTATTTCAATCGAATTGAAGTTCGTTAGCCGATAAGGAGAGTTCAATCCAAGATAGTCTACTTCAAGATTAATTACAGCCGTTGATGATGACCTTCAAAGCCGATCAAGATAGAATCCAGCGTCAAGTCAGCCGACGATAAGTATGGGAGCCAAATCAAGATAGAGTCATGGAGTCAAGAGGAGGCCGAATTCCACTCAACTTCAAAAAGCCAAGAGATTAGTTCAAGTCACAGAGTAGCCAATATAAATAGAAGCATCGAAAGAAGACATCAGAGACACAACTCCAGAAACTCAAGCCATCAAGCTTTTCTTGTTTTCGTCTTACCTTTTGCTTAGGTAGAATTTCCGCTTGTTCCTTAGTTAGTTTGCTCTGCTAGTTACAATTTCAATTATTTTACTTTCCTTGTAGCCTAGTATCGATTTTGAATTGTTCTCTTTGTTTCCTTTCAAACAATAGTTTATAATTTTCAGCCATTCTAGATTTCAGTTTCGTTGTTATTATCTTTTATTTGCTCTTTATTGTCTTTATGTTTTACTTGTTTGATTGTGCTATTTACTGTTCGTAGTCGCATAATAGCTATCAATCTTGAGAATTACATTCGTTACGAGTTCACCTTTTCAGTTACTTGTTATTACTTGGATCCAATTGACCTAAGCCCTGTGACCAGACAGTTCATATTTACTCATACTCTCACGACCACACCTAACTCACCCGACCTTCAGCCACCAAGTCTTTAATCTAGAGGCATCGAACTATTAGCCGAGAATAAGTTCCTTCCTCAGCTAACAATTGCTTGATAAGTCAGATATACATCCATCACACCTACAATTGCACACTTGGCCTTCTGGCCTTGTGCTGGCTCACTCCACAATCTATTCATCGAGAAGGACACTTGTTTCTTGATCCCTCGGCTGTATAGGCCGAGGTCATTTTCATAGGCAACATCTTTTGGCACGCCTAGTTGGACACAAGATTACTATTTTCTTAGTAAGGTTGAATGCAAGGGAAGGAGGTTAGTCAACAAAAACAAGACAACCCTTACTGTGTAAACAGGGGAAAGAAGTGTCTTCGGTGTGGAGAGTCAGGACATAATTCAACTTTTTGTCCATCAAGGCCGAAGCTCAATCTTACTCTAATCAGAATGTCACTTGAGTTAAGTGGGAATGGGACTTTAGACTTTTCATCGGCAGAGCAATCAGCCGATGAACGTAGAGCTCAAGAAGCAGCAAAGACTGCAGCAGCCGAACTAGCCGCAAGATAGGAGGCTACACAAGCAGCGGCAGCCGACACCGCTGCAAGGCAAGAAGACATGAGACGAGCGGCCGCTGACGCAGCCTTGGCCAGATAATCTACTGAAAGTTCGTCTAGAGGCTCAACACTTAATACTTTTCAGAGCGCCTCGAATAGTGCAACCACTCCCGATGCTATCATATATGCAGCACGAGATGGTAGAGTTAGAGATATTGTGGAAGCTGATTATTTAGAACCGGCCGGAGTATCAGCCGAGTATATGTACAAAGCATTGAATGAGGTTTTTAAATTACAAACGAATAAACTCACTGCCCGAGGAGAAATCAACAATAGAACGTTGGTAGATCAGTTAGCTACTGTTTTGGGAGAGAATACTAACCGATCAATCGGAGGATTGCAAACGTCTCTTGAGCAACTGAACTAAACAATGGCAGCTATGGTGAATGGTCATAACACTTTGCAAACCTCGCTGATACAAAATCAACAAGGCCAACTCAACCAAGCACTTCAACCTCCATGGCAGCAAGCTCATGCTTATGTTCCACAGCCACAACCTCCATGGCAGGATCTCATCGAAAAAGGAAAGCTGAAGTTTCCAGAGACGAGCAAACCAGCTCAGCTTGTCGATACCGACCATTTTCCAGTCAACATGGTGTACGTCAACTTCCCAAGAGGTCAAAGGAGGAATTGGCCTAACATGAACTTGTCTGATCCTAGGGCCCGTAGAAGATATATGCTTCATGACCAGAGGAGGGAGCCAGTTTATGACAGTCAGGATGAGGATGCATACGATACGACAATGCCATTGGCTTTGAAGGCATCATCGTCATCTACTTTGAAAGCACCGCCGACCAGTGCTGTGATTCTGTGCAGCCGTTGCAACTGTGAGGTAACCCTCAGTAATCTTCTGCAAATCAAGAATCAAGAGTTAGCTACTGATGAACGGGTAAAGTCTGGGTTAAAAGCCCCAACTAATTGTGAAGAAAGTAAGAAGAGAAACTCATGAGGGAAACATGCTGGCAATGAATTGGGGACTCCCACGGCCAATTTAGCCGAGGATGAAGTACTTAAGCTCTTTGGCCCTCACAGCCCCAAGGGATGTTATCAGGGACAACAAACTTCCCAAAGTGTGTTTAAGAGGATAAAGGAATCTGAAAACGCCGAGAGCGGACGACTTTCGGTGAGGAGGAGGTTGACTTTTGAGGATGATGATCTTGAGGGAAATTTTGCTGACTGTTTCACTGGCCGACGGCGATCAGGTTTTGACCAAGATGATAGATTTTATGACCAAGATTACTTTGCTAGAAATAGAGGTCGTAGACCTTATAGGACATATCGACCACCAGTTACTCATGACAATAGGTGGTATGGCTGAGCGGCTAGAGATCAACCATTTTCCCCTTTGACAAAAACTCAAAAGAGACGCATGCAAAGGGAAGTGGCGGCCGCAAGGCAGCAAGCGTCTGAAGGGCAGGAAATCAAACGCTCAACTGAAGCCGATAACAGAGAAGCTCCCATAATAAGAGAGAACTTTCATAAGGATTTAGGAGAACCTAGGGAACTTGAGACCATCAGTGACTAGTTTAAGAATGTTCTTAGCTTCCCAAAGCTACCTCATCTGCGGTTTACTAAAGGAGGGGTTAAGATCTTCAAACATCTCAACCCTCCATTTAAGTTGGCTGAATTAGAAACAATGACAAAGTTCCATCAGAAACATTCAGCCCTTGTAGTCTATGGGCTTCTAAGGAGCCAATATTATATTCTCAATACAATAATAGCAAATTCTGATGCAGATCATGCTTTGATTCGGTAGGGTTTCCATAGCCGATTCATTACTCCTGATTTGAAAGCCTTGTATCAAGCACACCGTAAAGGAATCCAAAAGAAGGATATCGTCGCTCAAATTCCAGTTTCAGAAGCCAACTTTCATTTCCTTAGATGTTTTCATATAAGTCACTCGGCTGAGGAAACTTATGGCATAACGCCAGAAGAGGTCCAGCTCGCAAGAGAACTAGATGATTATTTAGAAAAGAAAGACTTTGCAACTGAAGAGCAAGCGACGACCGATGCCAAAGTTAAGGATATTGAACAACATAAAGAGATACAGAAGGCGGCTAGGGATAAGACGCCAAATGGGAAAATCCCCACTATAAGAGTACTGAGAGGACAGGATCCGCCGTTCTCAAATCAAGATCTGGGGATGATGAAGAAATATCATAGAATGTATTCAGCATTGGCCACTTATGGCCCAACTGAGGAGGAAAGCGCGATGCTGAAGATGTTGGAAAAAATCTGTCTTCAGAGTCATACCTCATCACCGAGGATTCTAGCATCAGATTAAAGGTAAGCTATCAGGCAATGAATCCCAATGATGGAGAACAGTAAGCTAGAAGCCAGCATTGATAACTTGCCCATTTCCGATTCTGACCTTGCTTACCTTCGTACTTACCATAAACAACATCCGGCTGCTGAGATATATGGATTCACGTCCGCCGAGAGCAAATTATTGGACAATTTGTCCAAATACCTGCGAGCTCGTGCAATTGAATGGCAAGCCGAGACAAAAAAGACATCTACCAAGCTGACAACTGGGGCCATTGAAGAATTAAAGAAAGAGCAAGCCAGTCTCAATCAGCAGTTGAAGGACGAGGAAATGGTAGAAGGTGCTGCCAAGAACAATGGCAAGCAGGACGATTTTGGAGACGATGGTGATGAGGAAGTCGATTATGGGGAAGAGGAAGAACAAGGTGATTATGATAATGAGACTAGAATCGACTACGACATAGGAGATGACACAACCTTTGACATAGAAACCTTATCCCCATTTTACAAGGGCGAGGCAGCCTTCGGAAAAGGAGAAAGTAATACAATGGACATCAACATGGTTTATGTCCTACCTTCAGAACCCAAAGCTCAATCAGGTCAGTCAAATGAACTGATCGGCGACTTTGTTGCCGATCAACAACCTCGATTTGAGATTGATGAAGTCGATGCCCAATTGAAGGATGAAGAAGGCCGTGTGGTACTCACAAAACCAAAGGCCAAAATGGCTCAACATTTGAAGCCGTTATACATCACGGCTTACATAGAGGGATATCCAATAACGAAAGTTTTGGTGGACAATGGTGCAACAGTTAATGTGTTACCTACAGCCGTCATGAAGAAATTACGCAGAACTGAATCCGATTTACTCCCTTCAGACATTACAGTGAGCAACTTCTCTGGAGGTATGAGTAGGCCAAGAGGTATCCTCCCACTCGATATCACCGTGGGGGAAAAGACAAACATGACGGCTTTCTTCGTGGTCGATTCATCTGCTCATTACAACGCATTGCTTGGCCACAATTGGATTCACCAGAACCTGTGTGTACCTTCTTCCCTGCATCAAGTTTTGATCTTCTGGTATGGCGACAAAATTGAGGTCATTCCAGCAGACAATAACCCATTTCAAGCATCCACCAATGTAGTGGAAGCAAGGTTTTACGAGGATGATATTGGTTATTTCACTTTCAGTGGACGAGATAGTAAGGGCCGACCTACCCAAGTTACTGCCCAGAAGATTGTCAACCTAGGGATTGAGGATGTTTTGCAAGACGCAGAGCGTCCAACCTTGGTTGACCTATTCAAGGACAATATCAATGTCTAGAAAGAAAGGTCGCAGTCCGATCTATTTTAGGACGTTTGCTGGCCTATTGGGCCGACAGGACTACCAAGTCTAACTCTGCCATCAACTTGATGGAATATATTACAGAACAACAGGAAGAAGAAATGAAGTTAGAACGTATCGGCCCAGCCCCAGCCAAATTAGAAGATATTGAAGCCAAAACTCAAGATCCCGTAGATCAAATTAACTTGGGAGACGAGGATAACCCTCGACTGATCTCTATCAGTAGACTTCTCGATCTAGAATTGCGAACAGCGATGGAGGCAATATTACGAGAATACAAGGATTGTTTTGCATGGGAGTACAATGAAATGCCTGGGCTCGATAGAAGCTTAGTAAAACATGTGTTACCTCTTAGAGATGATTGTAAACCTTATAAACAAGCTCCTCGGTGATGTTCCGCCAAGGTACAAATTGAAATGAAAGAGGAAATTGAAAGATTGTTACATGCTAAATTTATTAGACCTGCTAAATATGTGGAATGAGTTTCTAACGTTGTACGTGTAAGAAAGAAAAATGGCAAGATGAGAGTATGCGTTGACTTTAGAAACTTGAACTTGGCAACTCCAAAGGACGAATATCCTATGCCAATGGCCGATCACTTAATTGATGGAGCGGCCAAACATGAAATATTATCTTTCATGGATGGTCTCGCCTGCTATAATCAAATATTTGTAGCCGAAGAGGATGTACATAAAACCACCTTCAGGTGCCCAGGCTTTGTTGGAAACTTTGAATGGGTAGTGATGCCTTTCGGTTTAAAGAATGCCGGAGCAACTTATCAAAGGGCCATGAACGCCTTTTTCCACGATTTACTTGGCAAAACTGTGGAGGTGTACAAAGATGACGTAGTTATTAAATCAAAAACCCGATCGGACCATCTAGCCGATCTTGAGCAAACATTCAAACGTATGCGAAAACACAAACTTAACCCCAAGAAGTGTGTTTTCAGAGAATCAACGGGGAATTTTCTAGGTTTTCTCATTCACCAACGTGGAATTGAAGTCGACAAAAATAAGGCTAAAGCCATTATCGACGCACCCGCTCCTTCTAACAAAAACCAGCTACAATCATTCCTTGGTCAGGTTAATTTTCTTAGACGATTCATCTCTATCTTGGCCGGTAAACTTCGGTCTTTCTCTTCTCTAATTAAGTTGAAAATTGGAGATGAATACAAGTGGGAGCCAGAACACCAAAAAGCTTTCGACGAACTCAAGAAGTATTTAACACAATCTCCAGTATTAGTACCTCCACAGAAAGGAAAGCCGCTGAAACTCTATATTGCGGCCACAGCTGAATCAATTGGGAGCATGTTGGCTCAAGACAATTATCAAGGAAAGGAACAAGTCATCCATTATTTGAGCAGAATCCTCACACCTGTTGAGATAAGATATTCGCCGATTGAAAAACTATGCCTCGTGCTCTACTTTTCGGCGATTAAATTACGACATTATATGTTACCATCAGTTGTTCATATAATTTCACAAACGGATTTAATTAAATATATGCTAACTCGGCCGATCATCAAAGGCCGAATTGGAAAATGGACAATGGCGCTTTCTGAATTTACTTTCAAATACGTGGCTCAGAAGTCAGTCAAAGGCCAGGCATTGGCTCAATTTCTTGCTGACCACCCTTCTGTTGAAATTGAAGATATGGAGAACGTTGAAATAGATACTGCACAAGTCGGCCAGATGTATCACGAGGCTTGGCTACTATATTTTGATGGCTTAAGCACCAGTGACTCCGTCGGGGAAGGGATAGTGATTGAATCTCCAACCGGCCAAAAGCATCAATATGCCTTCAAACTGGACTTTAACTGCACAAATAACCAGGCTGAATATGAAGCCTTAATCATTGGCTTGGAAGTATTGGAAGAGCTTAGAGCAACACGAGTTAAAGTGTTTGAGGACTCACTACTAGTCATCAATCAAATGCTCCAAGTTTTTAGATGTTCAAATCTTTCGCTGGCCACTTATTATGCCGCAGTATAACAATTGATTAGTTATTTTCATGATGTGGAATTTCACCATCTGCCGCGAGAACTCAATTACGAAGCAAATGAAATGGCTCAGATTGCTTCTGGTGTTTTGCAACCCGGAAGGCCAGACTAACAAAGTCATCACAATTGAGAGAAAATCGTTGCCATCTTTGGCCGAGAGAGGTATGCCGGCTGATGTCTTCGAGCTTGAAGTGCTACTTGGTGATTGGAGATTTTACATAATCCAACACATTTTGATGAAAACTGATGGAGGTGGGAGTCGAAAAATCAAAATGTTGTCTAGCAAATTCACTATTAAAAATGGTGACCTGCTAAGAAAAAGTCCTGATGATGACCTCCTTCTTCGTTGCCTTGGCTCTGAAGATGCCCAACTCATAATGGCTGAAGTTCATGAGGGTATTTGCGGAGCACACCACGCTGGGATAAAAATGAGGTGGTTAATTAGGAGACATGGCTACTACTGGCCAACTATTCTTAAAGACTATATTGAGTATGCTCGAGGCTGTGCTCCATGCCAACTTCACGAGTCCATTCAGCGAGTTCCAGCTTTCCCCATGAATCCAATAGTAAAGCCATGGCTTTTTCGGGGCTGAGCAATGGATATAATTGGCCAAATCTCTCCCCCATCTTCCAAACAACACAGATGGATTCTGGTAGCCACAGACTACTTTACAAAATGGGTTGAGGCCGTTCCATTCACCTCCATAAGTGGTGCCAAGGTGATCAGATTCATTGAGCAGCACATCATTCACCTCTTCGGTATTCCAGAAACTATCACAACTGATCGCGGATCGGTATTCATAGAAGAAGCCGTAATCGAACGGATGGCCGAGTATAAGATTACAATGCAGCAGTCGACACCCTATTATGCTCAGGCTAATGGACAGGCTGAGGCCACAAACAAGGTCCTCATCCAAATTATGGAAAAGATGATTCAGGAAAATCCGCGTGATTGGCACAATCTTTTGTCAGAAACTTTATGGGCTTATCGGACCTCCAAACGCTCGGCTACAGGGACAACTCCCTTTTCTCTGACTTATGGACATGACACAATTTTACCAATGAAAATGATAGTCAGATCATTGAGAGTCGCAATGTAAAACAATCTCACGGCCGACGAATATAGTCAGGCAATGCTTCAAGAACTAGAGGATCTTGACCAGGCACGGCTGGATGCATATGGTCGGCTTCAAGCTCAAAACAAGTTCGTCGCTCGTGCTTACAAAAAAAAGACCAGATACAAGAGTTTTGGAGAAGGCGAGTTGGTTTGGAAAGCAGTGTTACCCATCGGCTCGAAGGATCCCAGACTTGAAAAATGGTCACCAAATTGGGAGGGTCCGTTTATTATTGACAAAGTTCTTGGAAAATGAGCATATCATTTGCAAGATAAATATGGCGAATGACACGCAATGCCTATTAATGGCCAATACCTAAAGAAATATTATCCCACAATGTGGGAAGCGCGAGCTACTGAATAATGGTGTGACCAAAAGACGGCCACGAGTTTATAATTTATATATGTCTAGGCCGTGTTGATTTTGTCGTTTTGACTCCTTGGCCGATGCAGTTAGGCCAAAAAGATTATTATTTTTCAACAAGAATTGTTCTCAGATTTTTCCTGTTTGTTTGCTTGGCCATTATGCTCCACTTGTACTTACTACTACAAGATATTATCTATACATGACACAATAAAGTTTATGACAAGTTACCGGCAAGCTAATAATTAGTTTTTCATCGGCCCATAAGTTTCAAATGTTTACAAAATGGGCAATGGCTGCCAAAAGGGCCACCTACATAAATCATCATTACTCGGCTAATAAAGTTTTAAGAGCTCCCAAGGTAAAACCAGTATCTAGAAGGTCACTCTCAAGTTGCATACACCTAGGCTCAGAACTTTTCAAATCAGCCTCTATCTTTTTCAGTTGTTCTCAGCTTTGGAAACATTGCTTACTCCTTTAAGAAGCTTTTCCCCCACTTCTTATCTCTCTTGTTTCAAGGATGCCAATTGTCTTTCCAACTCATTTATCTTGCCGTTAAGAGATTCCACAACCCGTTTTTGCTCCATACACCACCCAAACTCGGGAACCATGGCTTTCTTCATTTGCTCACAAGCCAAGGTTTGTTGTCTCCTTTTTTGTATTTATTGGTAAGAACCAGCTACACAAGATACTTGTTGGGTCAACGTACATATCTAGCTTCTCGCCAATGAGGGTTACCTTGGAAGGGGCAAAATATTTGGCTCCAAGTAACATATCCATGGCCAATTTCACTTTTGGTAGTTGGTCTGTTTCCACAAACTCTTTCAATGGCTGAGACAAAGTTTCATTTTCTACCTTCAGAGCCCCATCAATTTCCTCCCTTGATGTCGACTGAGAGATAGGTAACTGCGAAATGGTCATGCAGCTTTCTGGTTGGGTTAGAGCATCGGCCGAAAATGCCCTCATGAAAGCTTGCAATTCGGCTTCAAACCCTTGATGATTTTCCTACAATGTCAACCACTAACAATTAGTTCTTTAGCATATAAAAAGAAAGTCATCACAAAATATGTTTGGTACATACTTACCGGTTCGTTAGCCGACACTAGTTTCTCACTATGCGACGAAGTTACCGACAAGGGAGTACTGGCCTGCGTTGAAGTTTGAGTGAATACAAGTGTCTCCTCAATATTCATTTTCACAACTTCACTTTCGGCCACTCTTTCACCGGACACTATCTCCCCTGCAAGTTCATCACTAACTGGTTGGTCATCTTTGTCAATGGTTAGCTCCACAGATTCCTCTGTTTAACTAGGAATGGCATTTTGGATGCTTGCTAGCTGCAAATTCGTGATACCAAGTAGGTCATATATATACTCAAGATAATATCCAGTTGCTTTCTAAAACAATGTGTCATACCTTGAGTATCTCCGAATGGCTTCGTTTGGCCACGCACAATTCTTCTTCACTTTCAGAGGATTGCTTGTCTTGTTTTGCAGATTGTTTAGCTGGAGGAGATTGAGACGTTGAAGACATGGTGGCACCATCTGTTATTCAAAGGACACAAAACAGAAACGCCATTAGCCATCGGCCATGATTCCTTACATAATGGCCGACTGCAATTCAAATTGATTTCGGCCTACCTTTGGCCGCTTCAGTGGCAGCACTATGGATGGCCTTTCTCTTTGTGCCACCTTTAGTACACTTCTTCAAAGACTCTTGGCCACCTATAATCAACAAACCACAAGTTGGTGAACAAACTAACTACATGTGCATAAATGAAAGGACACTTGGGGGGGGGCAACAACTTACTTATAGATGGGATTGCTTTAGCAACCTTGCTTATTATCTTCCCACACTTTGCAGCTTTCGGCTTTTCTTGTGCCCATGGATTTCCTGCAAAAGCCAATCGCATAGCTGATATCAAACCATTTTTAAAACGGCTACCTACTCGTTTCATCCACCACTCTCTGAAGTGAGAGGAGCTCTTGCTAGTTGCTACTCTTGTCTTCATGGTGAAGCTCATGTCATACAGAAAAGCCTTATTATTCTGCTCAATATCGTCCTTGTTGGAGAAAACGGCTCGCAATGAACTATATCGGTTTGACGATTCTGGAACCGGAGTAGGTATAGCTTCATAATATCCCAACTGACGACTGAAATATGATGGTGAATATAACTCCACTCCACACTTGAGTGTCTTACCAGACAAGGCACCCCAGAAAAGATCCCTCATACCTATTGCACTCTTCCACGCTACACACGAAGTCTCCCATTTCGTATCACTTTCTGAGGCGTGTTGGCTGATATCCACGGCAAGGTAGGGTGGATACTTCCTGCTGAAACAAACGACATAATGTTCTGCAGAAAATTCTGGACACTTGAAAAAAACCTCAAAACACTCTTCTGCCGAATGCGAAAGTAAATCAAGAGGAGCTAATTGTTGTCCAAGAGTGGTGTCTGCGGCCAATACTAACCCGGCAGTCTGAAAGCGGGAAAATAAGTGTGCAGCCACAACTGAAAAATCCACAATGGCCCAGACCAATTTGGATTCAGTCCTTCGGTCACACAATGGTGAAGACATCTATACAAGTGGGCAAGCACAAATGTACCAAGAGCTAATGGCTGATCGCTCTCTTGCACTTCTTTACTTGCTAATGCTTCATCCAACTTGTAGTACTCCACATTCACTTTTCTAGAAGTTGTGCGCAATAAGAACTTACATATCCAAAAGGCAAGAAAACCAGCATGCTCTACACGCGTAACTTCCATTGTCTCACGTTGGCTTTCCACTTTCTCTCTTAGGCTGTCGTCCCCAACGAATGACTTATTTACGTCAAACACCTCAATCCATGTATTAAAATTAGCAACGGCTGGTCTGCCCTTCGTTCGATCTCTTAGCTCGCAACCAAGATCAATGTCACACTTTCCTTCTGCAAATACAATGTCCACCACTTGCCCATGTGGCGGCAGGCCTATAATGGCCTCTATATCAATCAAGGTCGGACTAAGTGCACCAAACTAAAGCTCCAGAGAGTTTGTTTGAGAACTCCAAAAACACATAGCGACAGCCAGCAAGGGGCGGTCACAAGGAATAGTAATGGTGGAAAGCTTGATGGTGTCATAGATCCTAAGTCGTTTCCATACATCCTCAAATCGCCTCTCGACTCGTTCTACCCACGGAATCCAATTGGCCATTTCACTAGGCCATTTTCCTGGTTTTGTTCCCCATGCTCCCCATGTTTTTCCTTCACTGAAGTAGCTAGAATCATCTACTTCATGCTGGCTCAAAACGTTCTCCACATCGGCCGGTATATCACTATGGAAACTTGGGCCAAGTTGACGTACCCACCTTCATTCGGAACTCGTTGTGTTATTCTATTCATGAATGTTGCGGCATTCTTTTCAGTGGCTTGACTTAATGCTTCCGCGAATACAAATGAGCGTCTGGTAATACTTTTCTGTTTGCCTTCGTCATTGTCTTCTCCGGTTCCTTTCGACGCCATTGCTTGGCTGTACCACTCCTACAAGATATTGAGCATCTTGGTTAGCACATCATGTTTCTTGGTGTACATCAAGTTTCTAGTTATTCGGTGCTATTCGCCGAAAACCATGAAACTTGGGGGGGGGGGGG
>LYNE01003235.1:0-13844 GCA_001662545.1 Rosa x damascena | reverse complement strand
AGTGATCGAAATGTCAGGGTTACTGCGAAGCGTGAGCAGAAGCTCGGGGCTGCCGCGAAGGCGTGAGCTGAAGCTCGATGATGTCGCTGAGGTGAGAGCGTTTAAAGCTAGGAGATGCCGCTGAGGCAGGAGCGTGAAAGCTCAAGAATTCCACTGAGGCATTAACGGGTAGCTCGAAGGTGATGTTGTGTGGCATGAGCGTAACCGTTGATAATTATGCTGGGTTGTATGTACAAGTCCCCGAAGTCCCCAGTCAAGGAGGGTTTTCAGCGGGGTTGATACCAAAGCGTGGCTTTGTGCCGTATTACGAGCATATTTAGTGCAAGTGCGTCGTCCATCTAGAATTGGTCAGAGCGAATGCTTGTGCCCTTTTGGTTGTGCCCCTGCTAGGCCCTCTAAGGAGTCCCCAACTCCTGGCTATAGACCTTCATATGGTCGGAAAATTGTTTGATTAGGGGAACTGCGTTTAAGCAGTAGGTGTTAGGTACTGAACCTAATCTTTGATACCCAAGCATGAGGCGTTACCTTACCGCATGACCCCTAGACCATAGACTCATGGAGTCTAGACCCATTTAGGTCTCTTTCCCGTGGGGAAAGTTTGGCAAAATATGGTGGCCAAGAGGGTAGACAAAATATTTTAGATATAGTGTACATATAAATCTTGTGAATTGTATGAACAACAAATAAGCATGGCATAGCTTGTTTAAGTGAATATCACATGTTTGTTTAATTACGTTGCAATTAAATAGAAGCATGACATATGTGTATAGCATGTACTTGTAGTAAAGTTGCTAATAACATTTTGTAGACATGCGTAAGGGTCATGGAGGCATGTAAAGACATGGCAATAGCTCGAGTTGCAAGAACGTAAAAGATAAGATATAGTTACTTATCTTATGCCGATTTGAAGCGAGTTGGAATTGGATTTGACATAAATACCCAAATCATGTTGGAGTTGTCCAAGCATGACGCTCCATTGCTTTGGCGGGTAAAGTGTTCCGATAATGTACGTCAACTTGTAGTTGCGGTTGGATGCTTGATAGAAATAATTGAATTTCCTTGAAACAAAATAGATGGTTAATATGTGGATTTGTAAAATCAACATCAATAATTTGCATATGTACTTTGATAAAATTGTAAGCAAAGTGTATAAGCAATGTAGTGGTTGATGACAAATAACTTGCATATACAGAATGTGTTTGTATGGAAATAATGTGCCTTAAAAAACTGGCAGCTAGCGGATTAGGCCACTTGATGACATTGTATCAAACTATCAATGACAAAGAGTTCTCGTGGATGCTATCAATGCTTCATGATATGTAGACTTTGGTAATTATGAGATTTGATATCAATGATAAAGAGTGAAGCAGCATGGGCAGAGAAGTGACGAGATTGGTGTGATCATGCTAGGGGTTATGCTTGACCTATATGCCAATTTGAGTATTATGAGCCAAAATGCAGCTTTGTAACAAGTATATCCTCGAAACATATTGTAGCTTTGCCTTAAAGAAAAATGGTCATGGTGATAAGATGATTATGAGCATGTGAGATTAGCATTTGAACAAGTGTCTTTGCATGCTTGTGCATGCTAGTATATATGCTGTGCTCGTTGGCTATCATGATGTGCATGTACATGCACAAGAGAGAAGCTATCACAATTTCTCATATATATTGTAATATGAGGTAGCGAGTAGTTTGTATTTGATAGAGACTTATCATGCTTATTATATGAACTTGTTCAAATCTCATTAACTGATATTGCACATGCATACTTCTGATCAGTAATTGCAAGACGTGTGAGTAAACTGTGCAGAGGGGGAAGATAGGACGTGGCTTCCATATGAAAGCAGTACCTAAGATTGTGGTAGTTTAGTTTGAAAATTTGTGAGATGTGGGCAACCTTATGTGCCAAGTCTTTGCATATTAGAAAGACACATGTAGACACAGCATACTAAAAAGACACGTCTACATGGCATGCATCTTTAACTAGTAAATAGTATCCATTTGTTTAGCAACAGAAACAAAACAAGCTATACGAGTATATAGCAGTGGCAAAAGGAAAACATATTGATGCATAGAGATTGGGATTGTGGGGGATAATTGCACAGGGAGTAACAAACATATATAGGCATCATATGATTATTGATAACTTTGAAGAATGGCAAGAGTGTAGACTTGGCTCATGCTTGCTCTTTGAAGATTGCTGTTGGGAGCAATGTACTGCTAGGATTTGGGAGCCTCTTGAGAACTCAGTTCTTGCTCGGTACAGAGAGATAGTAGCAAGTGGGTATCCAAAAAGGATGTTTGGGTGTGAAGATAAGATTTTGTTGTGCAGCAAATAAACTAATTTCGTCGCTTGGCGGTTGACAGACTGATCGATGAGGTTCATGACGCTAACCAAAAGCTTCGTGGGTGGAGACCATTCTCTTCGACGCTGATTAAAGAAGAAGATTGGAGTTGCCATGATGATGTGATGGTGTTGCTGTTGTTAGTGCTTGACGACCAGAACTGACAAGAAAGAAGCAATGTATTTCTTAACGAGTTGACAAGCATCGTGTGTCAAGATTATTGGTTCTGGTTGATGGTTCTTGGCTGAAAAGACCGCTAATGGATTATGGATGTCCAGATCGGATCGAGTGTCACATTGGGTCTGCTCTTGCTATCTTGACCTTGCGAGGCCTGGCGGTGCTGCTATGCGGAGCTTTGGCTAGCAGAGGTGTTGTTCAGAGGAGGTTTTGCCAGGGGAGCTAGTGGTGGTGGAGGTTTGGGCCAGCAGAGCCTTGGCAGATATGGTTCTTCAGAGGAGAACTCTCGTTGTTGGCTCCTTGGCAAATAGCTGAGTGCACTGGCATGCCGGCGGTGGTACCCAGCGGAGCACGGCCACAGGTGTGTGGTCAGCGGAGGCTGTTGATGGAAGTGATGCTTAGTGGTGAAGTTCGGCAGAGCGGAGCTTTTGCCTAGAGGTTTTGCAACTTGGCTGTGCCGCTACACCTAACGCCAACACTTGGAGCCATGCCCTGCAATTTGAGTGTTGAAATTGATCAAGTAAGGCAGGAATGCTCAAGCTTTGATCGATGAAAATTGAAGACGTTGCGCTAGCAGAAGCAGTAGTGCAACCTGGTGTGCTACTGAACGTAACGAAGAAAGCTTGTCGAAGAACAGGGGTTTTTGGCTGTGGGCTCGCTAGCGGTAGAGCGCCGCTGATGTAGCTTGGCGGTGTAAGATCTTGTTTGTGGAGTTTGGCGGCGCATCAAAGGTTCTAGCGGTATGAAGATTCTATGGTGCCCAGACCAAAGACTAGCTTTTTGTGTGTCCAGAGGAAATTGGCACCCACATTTTTTGTGTGTGCAGCGTTGACCTTTTGAGATGGGCGTTGACCAGCTCGAAACGTTGTTGACCTGACATTGACCACTCCTAATCAGCGTTGACTGGAGTTGACCATCCCTGCTCTGCGTTGACCAAGCGCTTACTGGCCCCGATGGGCGTTGGCCAACCCTGATGGGCATTGACCAAGCGCTTACAGGTCAAAGTTCGTGGTAGGTGACAAAGCCTTTGTGTTGGCTTCCCACAGACGAATGTTAATGTATGTGACTAAGGGTTCTAATTAACGTAAAAGAAAGAAAGAGAGAGAGAGAGAGAGAACGACACACACACACACACGTGAGAAGTATATTGGTTCGTTTCTCGCCTCAGCGGGAAACTACATCCACTTGAATATTGTACTATGTGTGTTTGGGCCACCAACAATTAGAGGCATACTTAGGGTATGTCAAGACACTACTCAAAAAATTCAAATTTCACACCATCACACAGATCCCTAGGGAAAAGAACACCAAGGCTGATTCACTAGCAAGATTAGCAACCGCTCAACCACACCAATGTCCAACGAACACAAGGGTGGAGCCCTATGACAAGCCAAGCATCATAAAAACCTTGGCGGAGATTTTCAACATTGAGGTCAGTCACAGTTGGATGGATGAAATCATCGAATACAAGCGCAACTAGACGTTGCCAGCGGACAAGGTCGAAGCATGACAGCTCAAGTGGAGAGCAATCTGCTACAACATACAGAATGGCAAACTTTACCGCCAAGGGTTTACTCATTCCAACCTCCGGTGTCTGACCCCAGAAGAGGGAAAAGATGTGCTTACAATGATACACACTAGGGAATGTGGGAACCACTCAGGCGCTAGGTCTCTAGCTAATCGCACAATGCAACAAGGATACTTTTGGCCCACACTCGACGACGATGCCAGAAGGGTGTCAAGGTCTTGTCACAAATGTTAGCAATACGTTGACCTTCCCCATACCCCGGCAGAACCTCTGTCAATCATTATTGGTCCATGAATTCACTCCACCTGGGGCTTGGATTTGCTAGGAAAATTCCCAACAGCCAAGGGTCAGTTCAAATACATCATTGTTGCCATCGACTGCAACAACAAGTGGATCGAAGCAGAACTACTGACGGCAATAACTACCGCCAAGGTAACCCACTTCCTCTGGAAGAATATATACTGCCGCTACGGCGTCCCCCACACCATCATCACAGACAATGGCACACAGTTCAATAACAAAGAACTCATATCTTTCACCGCTAACCTAGGCACCAAGATGAGCTTTGCATTGGTCGCTCACCCCCAAACCAACGCCAAGTCGAAGCAGCAAACAAGATAATCAAGAAGTTGCTAAAAAAGAAACTCGACAACGCCAAGGGTTTATGGGTGGAGAAACTCCCGGAAGTTCTGTGGGCCATCAGGACTACCCCAATTTCCTCCACTGGTGAAACACCATTCCGCATGATGTTCGGAACAGAGGCCATCCTACCTATTAAGGTAACCCAACCTACCGCTAGGGTCGAGGGCTACTACTCAGAGACTAACGGTGGGGGCATCAACCTCGACAAGGACCTCCTAAAGGAGAAACAACACAAGGCCCACCTGCACAACTTGCAAAACAAGCAACGGGTATCATGTTTCTACAATGCCAGAGTCAAAGCCCGGAACCTCCAACTGGGGGACTGGGTAATGAAGGAGGTCATTCCACCGCCAATGGCGCTCCGCCCAACTTGGGAGGGTCCATACAAAATTGTGGAAGTTGTTAGCCTCGGTACCTTCTACTTAATGGACAAGGATGACGTCACAACAACTCACCCTTGGAATACCGAACACCTTCGGTATTACTACAAATAGTCATTCCGCTACCCAAGAGTATCTTGACTTAGCTAAATTTTTGTTCAATATTTAGCTAAGGGAAGTTACCCAACGGGTACAACCCCGCTTTTGTAAACGCTGGTCTATCAGCTATCAATGAAACGAGGAATTATTCAAACCATTGTCACCCAGTCAAAGCACAAGAATTAACTGGCAACACCAACATCATTCGGCAGACCACGTCCGCCACATCGTGCACTTGGGAACAATTTTAATTCCTTTAATGTTTCGTTGATCGACAAAAGCCTAAGTCAAAACTATAGCAGTATGTCAACATGCAAGCAACGCAATCATTGTAAACAGACCCACTGAAATTTTCAAGGAAACTACGATTCATTGTCTAGGGTTGGGACTCCCCGCCCAAAAAATACTGTCAAGGTACAAAAAAGAAGAAGAAGCCTTACCGGCATTAAAAAAAGAAAATAAGTAAACAAGCGCAGGGCCACAAAGGCTTGAATGATCTTCAGGGATTGTTGGGTGAGGCAGCAACTTCTTCACCATCTACCGGCGGATGTCGATCTACCAGGCAGCTTGTTTGGTCAGACCCGTGAGCAGTAGGGCTTGGCGTCACCATGGTGCCATCCGGGCGGGTGTGGGCCGCCATAAAATTTTCATGGGTGGCTTCAGAGTGAGTTGGGGGAGACGTCTGCAAATCGACATCCGCCGGAGGATCACCACTCTCACCACTTCCTGAGCGGACACCCTCAGCTTGAGTGAGAATCACACAACTCGCGGAAGTTTCCCTCTGCCCTGACGGCTCAGCAGACTGAGACACCTTGACCCAATCAATAGTGCCCTTATGGTTCAACAGTTTCAAGTTAGCGGTGGAGCCAGCCTTGACCGCCTCCATCATCGCCAACCTTGGATCCTCGTGATAACTTCAAGAATTTTAAAACTAAAGGTGTTTGCAATCTTGCAAATAAGTTTTATCCTGAAGATTTTGATGATGGTGAAATGTTTGCTTTAGAATTAGAGTGTGCATATTATGAAAAAGATATGCGTAGTGATCCAAAATTCCAGAATTTGGGATCCATTTCTGATCTGTGCCTGACCTTGGTTCAAACAAGGAAGTCGAAAATTTTCCCTATGCTTCATAAATTGATTTGTTTGATTTTGACTATTCATGTTTCTACGGCAACCACTAAAAGAGCATTTTCAACTATGAACATTGTTAAGAATAAACTTAGAAGCAAGATGGAGGATGAGTTTCTTGGCGATTGTATGGTCCTTCACATTGAGAAAGAGTATGCTGAATCTATTGATTATGAGTCGGTGATTAAAGAGTTTGAAGCTTCATGTACTCGTAGAGTTAGTTTTAGTTAGTTTATGCTCTTGTATTATATTGCATTGCAAGTTTATTTTATTGTTGAGTTTGTCCTTTAATTTTGTATATGCATGTGAGGGTTAAGGCTCATTATGTCCCCCTGACTAGGTGTATTTTTTTTTTTCAATTAATAAAATTCTCTCGCACCGTCGAGATTCTCTACTATTTTTTTTTCCTTCACTTCGTTAAGAAATCCAAGCTTCACCGAATTTAGAATCCTGGATCCGCTCCTGGTCTAAACCACCAGAATATCCATATGGGATTATGGGGTTCACCCTCAATACTGGTCTCCCACAAGTTCACAAACTTTAAGTCTTCCTTTGTGTGGCCACAAGCCACCGATAACATCGGTTCCTCTACCCTCTTAATCAGAAGGGCTAGCCCACGAACAAAAGTCAGTAGTAAACCTAAGCGGAGCAATGGACTCGTTCCGGAACACTGAGTCATTGACACTAAACTTTGTCTGAAGAAGTTGACAATGTTGCTGAACACCCAAGCCTTGACGGGTAGGGTTAGGAGGTGAGTTTTATATTTTCTAGAATTTTTCTAGGTTGGTGAAATGATTTGTGCATGTGATGACGTAGAAAATGACATTGTAGTTAAAACCATTGTCAGGATATCTTTCTCCATTGTTAGGGCACTCCTCCTGTGACGGTTCTCGTGGACTAACTCTGTTTTGAGAGGCAAATGCTTTATTGTTTGATGTTGTAAACAATAGATGCTTTAATTAGAGACTTATGTCTTTAATTATAGTCTCTTCGTAGAGGTGGCAAGTGGGCTGGCCCTGCCCGACCCAGCCCATTTTAAGCGGGCCTAGTCGTGTTTCATGCCGTACTTGGGCCCATTTATTATCGTGCCGGGCTCGTGCCGACCCATTTACTTAAACATCAAGCCCGGTCTGGCCCATGGCCCAAGCCCATGTCGTGCCGGGCCGTGCTCGTGCCGGGTCAATAAACGGGTCGTGCTCGTGCCTACCCACTATAAAACACTATTTAAAAATCTTAATTTGAATAAATAAAAATTAATTTTATTTAACTATTTAGAAAATTAAAATAAATTAAGTTCTACAATATTTTTCTTAATCTTAGCTTTTTAAGATTAGGTTTCTAATATTTTTTATATTCCACTACAAGAAAGAAAGAAAAAAAATAAGTCAAAATATATTGCTTGTAGTATATTATTGTGAGATTAATCTTTATTAATATAATGAAGATTTAGTATCATATTATTCTTTCTTTCATTTTATAGTTGTATTATTATGAGATTAGAAAAAATACTTTATGTCAAAACAAGGATATAATGTTTTATTTGTAAAAGTAAATTAGAATTGAAATTGGTCTGCTCATTTCATTTCATAGTCCCTTTATATAGGGAGAGAATTACAATGGAAATATCAATTACAATGATGACATTAAATGCTGATTGATCCGTAATTCTTGCTGATTGATGGTAATCGTTGATTCCTTGATTCCCTCTCTATCAGTCACTTTGACGAAGGCTCATAATGTGTTTTTCCTTTAACACTCCCCCTTGTGCCAAGTCAAAAACGAAATGGTGCATGAATTGTTGCCTCACTAAAAACCTTGCCAAGTAACAATAAACACCCTGTGTGACAAAAAATTCACTTTGGTCGAAGGAAAAGAGCACAATGCACTTTTTACATTTGAGTATGACATGGGTGTGTTAGACTTCCCCTGACGTCTACACCTCCCCCTGATACTTACATTAATCAGGGGAGCTTGGAAAGTCTTCGCATTCCTATGCTTTTCACATGTTTCTCAAATGTGTCCTTAGGCAGTGATTTGGTGAACAAATCTGCCACATTCTCCTCAGACTTTACTTGATTCACTTGAATCTTGAGGAGGGCCTGCTGTTGTTGATTGTAGAAAAACTTTGGCGATATGTGTTTTGTATTATCACCCTTGATATATCCTAACTTCATATGTTCGATGCAAGCTGCATTATCTTCATAAATGCAAGTAGGCTTTTCAGTGGTAGAACTCAAACCGCTAGTCCCTCGAATATGTGTGATGATAGCTCTTAACCATACACACTCACGAACCGCCTCATGTAGAGTGTTGATCTCTGAGTGGTTCGAGGAGGTAGCCACATGGGTTTGCTTGGTTGATTTCCAAGATATCGTCATGTTCCCAATGGTAAATACATAACCAGTTTGGGAACCGCCTATATGTGGGTCAGAGAGGTACCCAGCATTAGCAAAACCAACCAAAACGTCATTTGGCGTTTCAGTGTAGTGAGTGGCGCTTTCGCCATCAATATTTCCTTTAGGGGTTGTAGTTCCATCTGCGGTCCCTCTTGTCTCTCTGTAAGGAAAGAACAGTCTCAAGTCAATGGTTCCTTTTAGGTATCGGAAAATGTTCTTGATACCATTCCAGTGACGCTGCGTTGGTGCTGAACTAAATCTAGCTAACAAGTTCACTGAGAATGTAATGTCTGGTCGAGTACATTGGGCTAAGTACAATACTGTGCCTATTGCACTTAGATAGGGAATTTCAGCTCCCAACACATCTTCGTCATCTTCCTTTGGACGAAATTGATCTTTCTTTGCATCCAAGCTTCGACCGATCATGGGAGTGCTAGCAGGATGCGCTTGGTCCATGTTAAATCGCCTGAGCATTTTTTTGGACATACGCAGACTAGTAGATTAGTATTCCACAAACTCGGTGTTCTAGGACTGACACCTTGTACCTTTTGTAAGAATGGAATGTTTTGTTTTGTATCTTTAGCATAGGAAGGTCTCGATCCTGTTTTTGCTAAAGAGCAGGCTTTGCAAAACGAGTGATGTGCCTTTGAAATAGTCAATGAGGCATAATGGGAGGAAGGTAGTGCTTTTGGTACTTCAGAAGGTAATGGCTGCATTTGAGCAATACTAGGACTGACACCTTTCAGTGTGGCGGATTTTTCTCCCATTTTATTTTTCACACGAAAGAAGGGATGTCCGTGTGAGTTCTTTAAAATACGGATCATCATGTCACGACCGGGGTGCCCTAGGCCGTCATGCCAAAGCCTGTATAAGTCAGTGTCCCACATTTCATTGTTGGTGACAGCATATGATTCAATTATCCGAATCGTAGTGAGGTACAGTCTACTAAATTGACTCATAAGTTTCTCTAAAATGCTTTTCCTTCCACATTCATTAGAGGTAATATAAAGGTATTCAGTTCCATTCTCACAGTGTGTTTCTACATGATAACCGTTGGTACGAATATCTTTGAAACTTAACAAGGTTCGATTAGCTCTTGCTGCATATAGAGCGTTTGTGACTTTAAATGTTGTGCCATTAGGCAGCAAAAATTTGGCAATTCCTCGCCCTTTTATTACTTGTGATGATCCAATCATCGTAGTCACAGAGGAATTATAGGCTATTAATTCAATAAATAATTGCCTATTCCTTAATATTGTGTGGGTAGTCCTACTATCAACTAAGCACTCAAGTTCTCCTCGATTCATTCCTACAAATAAATGGCAGGTATTATTAATTTTGAAAATATAACTCATATTCTTTAGAGCATGTCTATTTTAGTAGAATGATAATTTTTTTCCATTCTAATAATTTTTCTCTAGATGTATTGCTTTACATCTTTATAGTGCTTTTCGAACCATGTGAATATGTGTAGTACATAAAAATCGAATAAATTCAATGCTTCAGAATAAAATCCGAAATTTATTAATAAACCAACAATAATCAAATCAAGGTCTTGTTCAGAAATCTAATTCATTAAACTATTATTGAAATAAACTTTAAGACTACGTAATAGTCTAATTAAAAATGAGGCATTATGCCTTCACAACTGTTTTTGGAAAAATAAAAGAAATAAAGCAGATCAATCAAAATTTGAAGCATCCATTAACTTAGCAAGTTCCTTGTTGCCATTGAAGTTTGCAATTGTGAGGTTGACGTTTGGGTCATGGCCTGCTTCTTCCATATAGTGAGCCTCTTGTTCTTTAGACTCTTTATACCTCTTGTAATTGGCTGCTACTCTATTGCTTGCTTGGCAGCTCTTGTACCAATGCCCCATGACTCCACACCTATAGCATGGTTCATTGCCAACTCTACCCTGTTTTTTCTTAAGTGCCCTTTGCACCTTGTTTCCATGACCACTAGGGCCAACACCACCATCTCTACCCCATACATTGGGAGAGCCTCCACGACCCCCATGTCCCTTGCCACGCGGGTAGGGATCAACATGTCCAACACCCTTTGCATTGGGGTTTTTTCCACCTTTGACTTTGCCATAATTAGCCTCAGGAATTTTCTTTGACCCAACGGGTCTGGCATTGTTGCTCAAAAGAACCTCATTATGCCTCTCAGCCACATGCAGTAGGTTGATCAGCTTATTGAAGGTTATGATTCTTTGTTGTCATACTCCAACCTATACTGGTTCGCTAGTATAATTGCTGAAGTAGGAAAAGTAGAAAGAGTCTTCTGGATCATATCATCTTCTGTAAGTACCTTTCCACAGAAATTTAGATGTGCCTTTAGGCGCAACATATCCTTGTTGAAGTCATTGACCCTTTTGTAGTCAAGAAAGAGGATTTCATTCCACTGAACGGTCAGTTCTGGGGGCAAGGTGTCATGAATGTTCCCAAAACGTCCCTTAAGGGCGTCCCACAGTTCTTTGGGTGTCTTCAACTGAAAGTACTCCCAGCATAGGTTAGGATCAATATGTCGCCTTAGAAACATTAAGGCATTTGCTTTCATCTTATTAGATGGTTCATCATCTTTGGGGTCAGTAATGGTGGCAGTGTAGTGATTTGCCACAAAGGCAGTTTCCAATTCATCTTTGGGGTCTTGAAATCTAATTCACATTTTTGGAAAATAATTTGCGTGAATGTCTTTATGACTGCGTAATGTATATCTTCTCTCTTGTTTATGTAGATGGCTGATCCAACTCAACCTGAATTTGACATGTTGGACTCAGAAGGACTTGAGTAAATTGGATTTTTTTTGAAAACTTGAATTCTTTTGAAAACTTGGATTTTTTCTCTCTTGACTATTTGCTCTGAGCGTGCTGATAACTTGTAAAAGTAAATTGGAATTGAAATTGGTCTGCATTTCATTTCATATTTCCTTTATATAGGGAGAGAATTACAACGGAAATATCAATTACAATGATGACATTAAATGCTGATTGATCTGTAATTCTTGCTGATTGATGGTAATCATTGATTCCTTGATTCCCTCTCTATCAGTCACTTTGACGAAGACACATAATGCGTTTTTCCTTTAACATTACTTCACTATTTTGACAATATATAGAAATAGGATTGGTGGAATTGTCATGAGATTTTAAATAAAGAGGTCTAATATTCAAGTTGTTGGAAATTTTATGATTTAAAATTAAAATATATTTTATTTATTTATTTATTTATTTTGGGGGTTATTTTTATTTTGTGTTTATTTCTCTATTTATGGGTTAACGGTTTTATGTTTTAAATATATGATTATAATTTGACCGTTATATGGTTAATGAGGCTATTGATGGTATGGTAAGTGTGCCCTATATAAGGGTATGTGGCTATGGTTGGAAGGCATATGGTGAGGCATGAAACATGTACATGTGTGGGAGTTTAGATTGTCGGATAATGAGGGTATACATGACGGTATAATCCACCATAATGCAACCACTCTAGCCAAATACCTCTACCAAAGATATTCTTACAAATTATACATATACATACTTTACTTATACACCGTTTTGAGTGCACGGGTGATTAAGGTTCAATAGGGCTTCTTAGCTGCACGACGGAGCTCGAAGAGTTGTTGTATCTTGGGGGAAGTTCGTCATTCAACCTTGTGTAGTAGGGGACGAATCTTCTCTTAGGACAGTGCGCTTGCACGCCTCGACAAGTTTTTCTATATAAAAACCTATATATTATAATATTTTCTTACTTTTTTTCATTTTCTTATCTATATCTCAATGTTTATTTCCCAAGATATTTCCATATTATTTTATTTTAATTTTACAGGAATTCCGTACCATATTTTTTTACAACAATCTAAGAGAAAATTCTTTTGTTCCGAAGCCGCAGTTAAAAGAAAAGTAATACAAGCATTATGGTCTTGTGCAACTATGGCAAACCGCTACATGTAATCAGGAGTCCTATCATTTAACATCAAGGTTATAATCAGGGAGTATGAAATGGTTTGTCATTAATTCTATTCTAGCTAGTATTCTACTATCTCTTGTTTATTCTACCATCGGGTATCTAATGTCTATCGTATGAAGCTATCATTCCCTTCATATATATCTTAGTGACAATTTTTGGGTTGTTGAATACATTCATATGTGAATATACGTATATAGACAACCAACCAATTACAATTATTTTTGCTTATTAATTGCCGGTTTCTGATTGATGACCATGTGAAAGCCTTGCTTAACTTGTTATATTTCCCACGTATAATACATATTTGTCCATATTCTATTAAGATCTTTCGTACCCACCAGAACAGCTGCTATGGTACTAGTTGAGTAGCAAATATCTTTATCCCGTCCACATTGCTACTAAATTTTCATCATAATATTGGCCACCTGGAAAAATCTTTATCAGTTGCATGATAATACTAATATTTCACTGTAAACTATATATTGCATAATAGTTTGTAGACTGTTGGCATATGTTTCTTGCATGCCAGCATAATTTGTGTTTAATGGCAATTACTTCTGTCAGACTATCAGTTTAGCTATTTCTTGTTTTAATTTGTTTTGGCAATCAACAAATATTAAGGTGAGTAATGATGGTAAAGAAACGTGTTACTATTGAGGTATGTACATCTTAAATATGAGATACTGTTTGAATTATACGAGTTATTATTTCATTGCACTTGTGTACATGATAGTAAATCTTTTGCATACTATTGAATATGTCAATAATTTATATGTAAATGTGATTGACTTAAAGTCTATTGCAGCTCTTTATATGTTGTCAGGTCAATTACAAATGGCATTTGCCTTTATATTTTGTTGGAGTTGCATATCATAATTAATAAGTGTCTATATTTTCTTTCATATCTAAAATGATGCTATTCCAAGTTTTGATGATAAGTATTAATTTGGTCTCATTATTAGATTTTAATAGAGTTATTAGCAGTAATATTTATTGAGTTCTTGAGTGATTGCAGAGAAAGAAAATAGTGATGGTAAGTTTTCTTCTACTCTAAAAATTAATTTATATATATACATTATGAGATTTACATATGCTACTCTATGTTAGCTTGTGTGTTAAAAAATGCAACAGGTCATAAACGAAATTGCATGCTCAAAAAATACTTGTAAGTTCAATTG
>LYNE01003234.1:17822-32017 GCA_001662545.1 Rosa x damascena | reverse complement strand
AGTTCTTTCTTGTTTACTCATACGAGCTTTGCAAAAAGCTTACCGGGTTTTGTGTTGTTGCAATTCCCGGTACACTATTCAAACGGTGTAGCGGGTAATCCTACAGGGCAGGAGAATCAGGAAGGTGATCGAGCTGTGTAGAGTAGCTGCTTGTGATACTCTGATTTTATGTTGTGAGGTTCGTTATGCTCGTTTAGAGTTTTACAATTTTACTTTGTAAGAGGGAATTGTAATAATTAACTCGAAGTTTACCGATTTGGAAATTTTGTGTAAGTGGTGGAGTTGTTTCTGAGAAAAGAATTCAGAACGTTTATTTGTTTAAGTTGTTTAATTCATGTTTCGGATTTTGAATGTGTTATTCAAAATTCGGGGCGTGACACTAGAGAAAAGGGTTACAGAAACTACCTTCAAAGCATTATTATAATCAGACACTCCGAGTTTTCCATGAAGAAGCCACAAAAGCCAATCTGCTTGGTGCAACAATAGTGCAGATTTTTTATTTGGATCATCATTCTCCCACTAGGAGACAAGCTTGCACAGAGTAGAGGAATCAGAGCAGATTGTATGGTTGGGAGGAGCAATGGATTTAACCGTCGGTAAAGCATCAAGGCAGCTCTCATTGTAGAGGAAAGGTCTACATAACGGCTCTCCTGTGTTGCTGCATAATCAAAGTCAAATGCCAACTTTGAATTTAATCTTGATGTGGAAAATGGAACTTTACATGTGATTCATAAGCATCAAAGCCTTAAGGTATTTACCTGTCAACAATGAGAGTAGTTGTAGAAGTCCCATCAATGGAAATGAAAGCAATCAGTTTACGAAGATGAGATGGAATGTCTCCGAGAAGTGAGAAGAGTGTGGCCTTCCATGAACGGGCCCAATCCATTTTTTCTTCACTCTTTCTAGACAATGGAAAGAAAATATCAGTTACTTAGGCAAGCAAAATTATTGAAAATATTCAGAAAAGCAATTGATTCTTCTTGTCAGGTCCACAGTACTTAATTAACTCCTTGATCTTTTAGTTATCCAGTTGTATATGTTGAACCAAAGTGTCCAATTTTTTAACAGCTTTTTGATTCATCTTCCACAAAATTCTGAAACCAATATCTACTGCTGGAATTCTCTCTCATGAGTCATGACAATATCACTATGCTGCGTCGGCGAAGCCCAGAGGGGTTGGGATCGTGGAGTTGGATGGCGTCATCCTCTGGTGGTCCGACGGTGGGACAGAGCGGCGGCGGTGGAGGCCGACATCGACGGTGGAGTAGTGGGCGTGGTGGCTTAGAGAGAGAGAGAGAAATCGATGAGGGGGAGGAGAGAGATATGAGTGTAATTTGTTAATTAAAATGAGAGCAATACTGTCAAACACTGTTAGATTGGGTAAATGGGGTTAAAAAACTCTTGGTGGAGTAAGTGGGCAATTTTTGGGCTAAAATTGGATAAGTGGTCACGACCCCTATGTTATATGAATCCCATAAAGCTTTAATTCCATTACAACTACATATAGTTCGAAACGTACATGTAGCTGCTTCTTTAAACCAAGACTAGCTGGAAGGCAAACAAGTTTCATACTTTCAGAAAACGTACCATCTACATTCGAAAATATATTTTAACTGTCAAAAAGGAACAGACAAAAGATGATATACGTACGTAAATGGTAAATCATATATCTCGGAATTCATAATAACCCTCATTGACTCACTCTATATATGCATGCATGCCTCAATTAACTCACAAATTGATTATTACAGGAATAAATTTTAGGAAATTATGAAAGCATTCCGGATCGAAATTTACCAATAGTTGGAGTGGTTGTCTCGGTTAGGTCACGATGAGCTGAGACCTCATCAGTGATGAGGAGAACGGCAATGACAACAAGAAGAATAGTCTTTGAGTACGCCATTTCTCAGTTGATTGATTACTTACAGTTTGTATCTGTGAAGGGATTGAGTTTGGAGTGAACTTAATGTAGCCTGGCTCTCCCTATTTATAAACACTAGCTGCAGGAGAGAGTGAAGAGATCGAAGAGTGAGTGAGAAAAAAGTCAGAGATCGAGGTCAATTTGTGACGCCTACGTTTAAAAATTTTTATTGTCGTTCTGGAATAGAAAGTATGGACGTGTTATTTATTTATCAATAATGGTTTTAATTATTTGGTTTTGATGATAAGGTAGATAGATAGGAGGATTGAGATACTAGCTTAGTACATTTCAATCATGTAAGAATTAATGGAGTCCACGTACAGAAGATTTCCAGGGAGTGGACCGCAAAATAATTGACACTCCAGTCTTAATCACACAGCAGATAAGATTTCAAGGGATGCAAGTGGAAAATCGATCGGCTGAAATTCATAAGAACAGACTAGTGATTTGTTGGAAATAACATTAATTTAGAATTGTGATGAGAGTTATGGTGAGAATTATGATGAGAATAATGGTGAGAGTTAGTGATTTCATAGGTTATGGGAGTTAGGAAGATTTAAGGTTATTGTAACAGTCTAATAGCTATGTTCATTGTAACTGTTATACTTATGACATTGTCTAGTGTAGACCTATATAAGTAGGCTAGTCTAGCTAGTTGAGTAAAGGTGTAGAGGAGTATTTAGTAGAAGTATGGTAAGAGTGAGTTCCTTTATCAGGTATACGTATATCTCTCTCTAGGAGCTCTGTACATGCCCTTGGGCTGTACGTCTCTCACATTGTGTGTCATTCATGCACCATATCTCCCTACCCAAAGTTAGTTTTTTATGATTTTAAGCTTCCGCTGTTATCCAACATGATTATCAAAATCCTTTTCATTGCCGCCCATCCATTAAACTGTACTACATGATTGCTTTATATTTTTCTGAACTAAATTAGAGAGTAGGTAAGAGCAAGTAAACCAGTTGGATCACTGGGTCAGAATACTGTTCACTGCCACTTGACGTTTGTTTCCACCCATATTATATCTGAGTTTTTGGGTTAGGACATTGTTCGATAATTCAATATTTTTTTTTTTTTAATACAATTGAATGACTTAATTTTTCTTCAATCCACTTTATAGAGGTTTGCGATAAAATCAAAATCTTGGTACAATTATAAGTAATTCACCCACGAGATATCCTCTATCTAGCATGTCGCTTCACATGCAACTTTATTCTGAGTCTGAATGTATATTCAAATAAGATTATATCCCTTAGCAAGCGACCAACATATCAGAATGTTGGTGATTTTATATACTGGATTGGGTGTCTGTTGTTATCAACAAATCTTTTTACCGAAGGCCCAACATAGGAATCTAGTATTTCGGGCCTATGACATGATTAGAGATAGATTCGTTATGATAAAATCTTAAATAACGACAAGTGTGTTCCATGATCCACTATTAACTATCACTACACTAATATTGTTCAACTTTTTTTTTTTGATCAAAGAGAAACTTCATTAATAATGAATAGATTACAATGATTTGTGGAACAAAGGATTGCAAGAGCACCGATACGGTTACTTTGCAAATCAATTGACCCAACTAGACTTTACACTGGAAATCCATACTGACAGACTGTTGAAGCCAAGAAGGCCTCGACTCTAAACAAAGTAAAGGCTGACTAATTTTTAAAGCCTCTTTTGCTAAACGATGAGCAACTCTGTTAGCTTCCCGTTTCACAAAATGGCAACTACAAAAAGAAAAGAACTGAATTAAATACTTAACTTCGTCAATTAAATGACCTTCAAAACTCAAATCCTCCAAACTATCATGTAGATTATTGATGATTGAGAGTGCATCTCCTTCCACTTCAATATGAGAGAAACCGACATGAGCTACAAATCTAAGTCCATGTAGTAACGCCAGGGCTTCAACAGATCTAGGTGGAAGATAGCCTACTTGTGGGACTGCTATTGCACCCTTCATTATCCCATTATGGTCTCTGAAGATCACTCCCAGGCCTCTAATTCCATTCTTCAAGTCACAAGCACCATCAAAGTTTAGTTTAATATGGCCCATTAGAGGGGGTGACCAAACAATCTGGCTGAAACCAATAACACTCTGCCCTCCAGACCTACTGTCACTATGATTAGATATTTCAACCAGTTTATGTTGCCTCAGCCACTCATAAGTAGAACTTACAACTGCCATGGGTTCAATTGTCTTTTCCCCATGTCTATGAAGGTTCCTGTTCTTCCAAAGCCACCATGCAAGCGAGCAGAAGTAGTCAAACTCATTCCTTACTGCAGTAGAAAGAACATGATGGGCGAGGTCGAAAAAGGATGGTTCTTTCCATGCTTTACATACCCCATTCAAAAAAGTCTTCTTCCAAACCTGCTTTGCGTTTGGGCAATCCCAAATTACATGCAACACTGATTTCCATCGGTCTCCACATTGCCAACAACAAGAGTCATCCACAATTCGTCTTTGTTTCAAGTTCGTTGCACATGGTAAGAAACCATGCAACGCTCTCCACATAAAAACCCGGATTTTGCTTGGTGCATCAATACTCCATATTCTCCCCCATAACTCCTTACTTCTGTTTGAACTGGAATTAGCTACAGACCCTCTCTGTCGTTCTTGTATGTCCCTTGCAACCCAGTAGCTAGACTTCACACTATACACCCCGTTCTTAGTGTAATGGCAAACAAGTTTGTCAGGTATACTTCTCAGCCCTAATGGCATACTAAGAATCAACTCTGCTTCGTGAGGCAAGAATGTATCTTTAATCAAAGGAACGTTCCATGCACCCGATGTTGTGAAGAGAGATTCCACTTTGTGCTGCTCCGGCAACTGAAGAGGACTAACCGTTTTGAAACTTACCGGGTAAGGAAGCCAACGATCAGACCGAATACTCACTCTCTTCCCATCGCTAATCCTCCACCCTGTCCCTCCATCGATCACTTGTTTTCCCCATATCAACCCCCTCCAAATAGCCGATGGTGTACGACCCAATGTTGCATTCAAAAAGCAAGTTTCTGGGAAATATTTAGCTTGGAGTAGTGAGCTTACCAAAGAATTCCTTCCCCAGAAAATCCTCCATATAGTCTTTGCTAGCATGGCTTGATTAAAAGCTCGTAGGTCCCTAAACCCAAGTCCCCCCTCTTCTTTTCTCTTACATAATTTATCCCAACTACACCAATGGAGACCTCTAGTATCACCACCCTTCCCCCACCAAAATCTACTGACCTTTGATTGGAATTTTTTGCACACTCCAATGGGCAATTGGAAAACACTCATAGAATAAGTGGGAATAGCTTGAGCAACAGCTTTAACTAGCACAAGCTTACCAGCTTTGGAGAGAAACTTCCCTTGCCAGCCTTGGAGATGTACATCCAACCTTTCATTCAGCTTTTTGAACACATCCTTCTTATTTCGCCCAATCGTTGTCGGTAATCCCAAGTACTTCTCATGGAAATCAACAATCGGTACATCTAATATAGCTCTCACATCATGCTTCACATCTTCAGTGACATTGGGACCAAATGATAAAGCAGACTTTTGAAAATTAATGCGTTGACCTGCTGCACTTTCATAAAGAAGAAGGCACTGTTTTAGAGCAACACACTCATGAACCGTTGCATTGACAAACAGGAGGCTATCGTCTGCAAATAACAGGTGGGAAATTGAAGGAGCACTTGGTGCCACCTTAACGCCATTGATCAACCCCATACTATCTGCGTGGTGTAAGAGGCCAGATAACGCCATTGATCAACCCCATATTGTTCAACTTAACTACTCATTAGGTATTAGAATTTATCACAAAATGTCTCGATATAATTAGAAATAAGCCACTAACTTATAATTTATAATTTTTTAGTATCAGGTCCATATCTTGGACTTATTTCTCCAACAATATCCGTTCATTTTTGAAAAAAAAAAAAAAACAAAACAAAAAAAAAAGTGAAGAAATTACCAATATGTTGGATATATGTGTGAGATCCATCGATTATCGATGCTCTCGCATACCACAAAATTCCTAAATTAACACTTATCCATCAACTCTAGGTCAAGGCAGTTGTTGAGGATTCAACAAATATCACATATCACGTGGCAAATAACAACAAACACGTCGGTGATAAAGTAGATCTTTTAATAAATAAAGAGGGAAGGATTTCATCGGGTTGAAAAAAATTTGAAGATCACAACAGAACTAACACTACCTACCTACAGTGCGTGGTGTGTTTGCATCAACTAAGTGAGTTTAAAATAGAGGCCGAAAGCCATTGCATACATGTATGTAGCCGCAGAGTTGGAATAGGGAGGCTGTTCACACTGTCGGCGGGCATCTCTGATTTCTGTAGTCGACGAGTGATTAGAGGGGTTTATGATTTCTGGCTTTTTCATCAGATCTTCTTTGGCTTTTTGGACCAAAGGAAAACAAATTAGAAGATTCGAAGAAGATTACAGTACTGGATAGATAGCCAAGCAAAGCATAGTGGCATCCCTACGTCCCTCACTGCGTCACTTGACACTCAAGTATGGAAGGTGGCCTGGGTTTTGTATGTTGATGAAAATGACGTGAGTGAAAAATCTACAAATTCTAAATATATAGTACCTACCCTATAGTGGGAGCGAGTAGATGCATATGGTCATAGTTTCAACTAATGCAAATCCAATTATGTCCAATTAAAAGCATCCCGTGTGTGTAAGAAAAAAACACATGTGATGCCATTTTTTTTTTTTTTTTTGTAAATTCGATGTTATTTTAATCATTCAACTTAAATTATATTCTATATTTTATCTATTTTATCAGTTAATATATATATATATATATATATATATATATATTTCTGTATAATTTGATGGTCTAATATGAAAAATGGATAGTTCATAGTAAAAGATCTTTCATATATATTCACTCTGGACACTGATAATAAGAAAGAGAATCCTTGGAACTTCACCCAATTATCCGCATCCCTTGAAATCTTATTCGATTAGGACTTCAGATAAAGTAACTAACACGTATATTGACCATGTGGACTCAAATTCTTACTTAATTGAAACCCTTATCAACAAAACCAAATAAAGCATTACTAGCTAGTTAACAAATTGATCCCTCTTTCTCACTCACTCACTCTTCTCCCACGTACTCGATCACTCTTCCAGGCCAAGAAGTCTATAAATAGGGGGGGCCAAGCTTCAAGAACTTCACTCAGAAATCAATCACCTCTTGCATACCTTCCTACAAACTCTAAGCAATCAAGAGATCCAGATGGCATTCTCAAAGACTTTTCTTCTTGTCGCCCTTGCCTTTGCTGTTCTCCTCATCTCTGCTGAGGTCTCGGCTCATCGTGACCTAGCTGAGGCTGCCACTACTACTCGTGAGTTCCTCACTTTCTTAATCAACCAGGATCGAATTGCATGTTATAATTTAACTTCTATGATGTTTCTTTTCTTTCCCTTTCTAACGTACAGATTTTTTCGAGTGTAGAAAAAGCCAACACTGACGGTTACCATGGACACGATCATGGACATGGCGGCCATGGAGGACATGGTGGACACGGAGGACATGGAGGACATGGACCTGATGCTGTTGAGACTGAAAAAGCCAACACTGACGGTTACCATGGACACGATCATGGACATGGCGACCATGGAGGACACGGAGGACACGGAGGACATGGAGGACATGGACCTCATGCTGTTGAGACTGAAACTGAGAACTAGATGATGATGACCCTTTGTATGCATGCAGTTGTGTGTATATTGCACTATTGCAGGCGTACGTACCTGATGCAAGGGTATTAATATGGAAGCAGTAGTAGCTTGTTTGGTAATTGATAATAAGTATGTATTGGTTGAGCAGTCCACCAAACTCTCAATCGATCATTTGTTTGTAATTCGATCCTCGAATCTTCATGTTATGAACTATCTATGATCCACTTAAATTAGCTGAATTCATGCTTGACTACCTCAAGATTTATATATTACAAACTCCAGATCAAAAAGTGTGGGGAAAAAAAAAATGAGAGCACACCTAATAACAATTAAAAGAGAATATACATTGCCCCTAGCTCAAAGGCTAACGTAGTTTTATAAAGTTCTTGATGAAAGCACCAACTTGTATGCAGCAAACTTTACTTTACGGTGTAATATTTGAATGACGAAAGTCTACAGTTGAAGAGTAGCTTAGGGCTTAGTGTGCAGAATATGCAGAGTATTTTAGGTCCAGATAAGCTCAAGACATAATAACAAGAGAGGCCTAGCTCATTAGATCTTTTGCTACTCGGCGCAAAACAAACTTTTCTGGTCGATGACAGAATCACTAAATTTAACTCTTGAAATTTGACAAAAAAAAGCTAATAGATACGTTCTTCCTCATATAGCTCTATTGCATGCAATCTGACGAGAAAGGTTTCTTTCTTTTTTCCACAAATTAACTCCAAAACCCTACTCTCTCCCCGCTACCACTGTATATTTTCCCTCATCATTTTCAGCTTCATGAGTATTGGCTGCTGCCTGCTGCCTGCATTTTAAATTTGTGATTTTTGAGCATTCTTATATGATTATAAAAAAAATGACCTAAAAATCTCAGATTTGAGCCATGAGATTGCTTATATCCTTTTGAATCAATTGATTCCAAATTAAAGATCAACAAAACTATATATATAATATGGAAATAAGTTTGCCTGAAGTTGAAACTCATAAAAGCTTATCAGGGCCGGTCTTGAGATTCCAACGACCTGAGGCGAAGAATTAAAATGTGGCCTCCTAGATATATAATATTTTTGCCAAATAATAATACAAAATAATGTGTTTTGATTAAAAATAAATATAGAATTAAAATTAAAAAAAGTGTGTATGAACTTTTATTCATACTTGAAGAATTTCTGAAATACAAAAATAGTTAAAATAAATTTTTTATATGGGGTTTAATTTGGGTCATTTTTCATATGGAGAAGCAAGAGGATCAGTTCTACTTTTTTATATGGAGAAGGAAAGGGAAAAGGTGGGTTGGGCCACTGGGCCCAAGGAAAATTGATTTAACTGATTACAAAGGAAAAAAGAAGTAAAAGAGGCCACTGGGAGTCGAACCAGTGGCCCAAGGAAAATTGATTTAATTGATTACAAAGGAAAAAAGAAGTAAAAGAGGTCACTGGGAGTCGAACTCTGGTTGGCTAAGGTGCAGACAAATTGCGCTTCTGCTGGAGTAACATTGTAATATGCATATATGAAAGCAAAAATGATATATATACGATATATGCCATATATACAGAACTAAATCCTTCGAGGCCCCCCGGAACTGGTGACCTGAGACGGCCGCCTCAAGTGGCAACCCTCAGGGCCGACCCTAAAGCTTATAAAACATTATCACTTATTGATTACAATAATTTATATGCATGTAATTATACCTAAAACGCTTGAATTAAGCTAATCTTTAAATCAATTATCATGTAATTAATCTACTTTTATTTATTTTGTAATAAATAAGCGGAGTTGAGGAAACGAGATAGAATGACGCGAAAATGGTGAAGATTTGAGTTTTCGACAAAATGACGAAATTGTGGATTTGTTAATTGCTTAATTGAGCCTAATTGGTTAATTAAGCCTCTAAGCATGCATGCACATGGAGTAATTGTGTGGCTTATCCAATAAGCCCATGACATGTGGCATCAATGATTCCATTTTCATTCACTCTTGAAACCCATCAGAACAATATCTCATCCTTTCTCTCGCATTGACCGCTGACCCAGTCATCTCCTCCTTCACTTATTGAACACGTGCCAGACCACATCTTCTTACGTTATCCCATCTTTTCCTCTTGCTCACGAAAACAGCGACCACCCATTTATTTATTCTTTCCCTTCAACCTACACCGAGACACACACCACCAGAATTCATTCTTCCCTTCCACCCACTGCGCCGCACCGCCTAAAAGGGGGCAGGCCTTTGGGCTGCTCTCTCTCCCAATCTCTTCCATTTTCTTTTTCTTTTCTCACATCATCACCAACAAATCTTCATCAATTTGTCAAGGAGCATCAATATTTAAGTTTGAGTAAAAGTGAGAAGTCATAAATCAAGACTTGTCATAATTGCTCTATAGCAATTTGTGACTTGTTCTTATTACTTCTCACTTCTCTTCACTTTTCTCTTTTTAATTTGATGAATATTGTTGTTGATTAGTTGATGAGTAGTGAGTAGTTTATTTAGGAAACTAGGCCCTAACATGGATTTAATGTAATAAATATGTTTTAATTCAATGGTTTTCAATTTTGTGTTTGGTATATATTCTAATCTATATTATTTGACTTAGATGCATGATTAGGAGCTTGATTAACTCTTGAATGTGTAGATGAGAATGTCTAGAAAAAATTAGGGGACCTAAGGCCATCTCCAACCCAAAGGGCTAAAAATGGCCCTGGGGCTAAATTTTAGCCCTAAATTCTGTACTATTCATTGATCTGACATCAACCGTCTCCAACCCGTCATTTGGCCCTAAATTTTAGCATTTTAGCCCTCACTTGTTTGGGTTGGAGACCAAAAAGGCTAAAATAAAGCCCTTTACCCCTTTAGCCCAAGGGGTTGGAGAAGGCCTAATCACTTCTCTAATTTATGGCTAGGACGCTAGTTTAGAACATGGTTAGTTACAATACCAATTTCGATTGCCGTATTGGCTAGCTTGGGAACCTTGATTCTAGGGCTCTTCGCCTTTTGGTGTAACTAGAAGCCCTAACAAGGCTCTAGATTGTCCCAATTGAGTTTCTACGACCCTTGATCCGGAGTAGGAATACCCTTTAAGGAACCTAATGACCCAAGAGCATTGAAAAGCTTTGGGTACGGTTCTTGATGTCATTATGAATTGTTTAACCATTGTATTGAATTTGGCTAGGAGGATACCCTAGTGACCTAATTTCCATTTCTTGATTAGTTTCTACTATCTTTATTTTTAGTTACAATTTTAATTTTCAATTGTCAATTTTATTTTTTGAAATCAAAAATCAAATTTTAGAAACCACTTTCATTGTCAATACCGCTTGGTTGTGAGTTTGTGCATTCACTTGTGGTTCTCTTGACCCATTTTAGGCTTGGTTGTTTTGAGCCAGGCATGTAAATAGCTTGGTGCTATTTTTTAGGTTTCAAAATTATTAGTGACTTAGTAATCGGTAAAACCAAGGATTGGAGTTAGCTTTTCAATCCCCGTGGTACGATAATTTTGGGTTCAAATATTTCTCATTTCTTTGATGACCGTGCTCTTATTGTGAGTAAGTTGCATTTAAGCACCAAATCACTTATATCTGAAACTAACATTACTATGGATGATCTCGCAAATAAGAACGGTACGTCATGATTTACGAGACATATAGTAGACATAGAGAGAGAGAGAGAGAGAGAGAGAGAGAGAGAGAGAGATTTTCTCTTAAATGCGCTCCCTACATTTTATTTTTAATTCTATTATATGTTGCTGTAAATGTTTTTCTTCATAGTGATTATTTTTACTAAGTGGAATGACAAACCACACTAAAGCGAACCGAATTGAGTCGATTGACAAAAGTTGATTGAAACAAAACCAAACTGATGCTTGCAATATGTTTTCGGTTAGTACTTAAGGAAAAAAAAATAACCAAAACAAACCAAAAGCATATAAAAGTTATATAATTATTAGATAGGGTTGATTATTATTAGCTTTACTTTCTATTGTAAGCTCTCAAACACTATATAATTGTCAATATATTCATCATAAGCCACACTAGATCGTTACATACCATTTCGCTGCCATCTATAGACAAACAAGAAGATAGTGGTAGTACCCACAGTGGTACATAGAAATTGACTCACTCATTAGACATTTCAGTACGTAGACATAGTAGGAATCCTCCTTTGGTACTACTCCAAAGGCACTAGAGGTATATAGAGTGCTCATAAAGTGCATAGCTTCCTAAGAGAAAGGAAATTACTGAAATTAGACTAACTAAAAACATATTATAGGACTAGGGCAGAAACACCCCAGCCCAAGAGGGCCTCCCCAAGAACTCAAGGGCCAGAAAGATTGGCTTGACCCAAGCCCGAACTCCATCTTCCTCACCCACTGGCCGCATGTACAATTCCAGTGCAGTTCCATCAGTCCCTGCCACAGCGACCCAAAGCCGTCCCGGCCCCGCCGAAGCACCCTATGCCGCAAAGCCGATTTGATTAAAAAAAAAAAAACTATATAATTGTCCATAATCTTAACTATATTTTGAGTCTTATGCTTCTTTAATTTTTTATTGCTTATTAGAACTTTTAAATTCTATGATTATAGGTTAATCAATCTCTATTGTAAATGTATTTTACTTTACTTATTTATTTATTTATTTTCTTATAGATTTAAATTTCTCTGGACTTTTTTGTCATCCAATGCATGTTATTTGGTTCAAATTAATTGTAGATATTGCTAATTAGGATAAGAAATAATTGTTAAAAATTATAGTCAATTTGTTAAAGTCAGCGTGATTGAGATTAATCAAAATGGAATAAAACTGAAGAGGTTTGATTTCAATTTTTTTTTGTTTCAAAAAAAGAAGAGAAAATTATCAGTTTGATTAATGGTTTGTACTCAAAAATTGAACCGATCGAACCGACTCCATCCCTAACTGGATCTCCATTGGGCTAGAGTTTCCTTTCAAGTTCTAGGCTATATGGTTGACTCATTTTGATTTCTCTAATTTTGTTACTCAAACCTCAGAATCTACCCTGTGACTTTGTTCATAAAACTTATCGGCTATCTATTGCCTTGAAAGACTAGAACAAAAATGTGTTTGGTCATTTGTTTTAGAGGGAAAAGAAAAAAAAAAAAAAGAATCCTTGCGAGAATTGGTGGTATCCAAAAGGCTAGCTTGTGATAGGTATGATAATCCCTCTCTGGTAAATCTTGAGGCTCAGCTAATCAATGAGTATGAAAATTAAGTGGCTGCAGGATTGTGACAAAAATACTAATTTTTTTCACCTCACTACTCTTTCCAGGCATAGGAGAAATAAAATTGAGGGACTTTTCGACAATGCTGGACAATGTTTTACTGATAGTATATCAATGAAAGACAGTGCTACTTCTTTTCATTGAGTTATTTTCTGTGCAAGGGGATACTGATATCATATTCAAAATAGGGCTAAATACTGTTTAGTACCCCTGTGGTATGGGCCAAACATCAATTTAGTCCCTCGACTTTCAATTTCATCAAAAACACCCCCACAATATCATATTCTCGTCCAATAGGTCCCTTCGACTCAATTCTGTCAATTTTCTTGCACTCTTCATAACAAATGATCCTTAGGATGTCTAGAATGGATCTGGAAAGTTTCAACTCACTTGGAGTTCATTTGGTTAGTCTGCCGCTCCTCCTTCCTTGCCTAGCTCGGTTTCTCCTAACCGGAGTAGGAAAATGTGCTAAAGTTGAGTTTTTAGGGCATTTCCAAGCTTTTCCATTATTTCCTAGCATGATAAGGAAAACATAATAAATATATATAAATAAACACAAAGGTTAAGCAAAAGTGCAATATTAGGGGAATAATTATTAGGTAATTATGGACCTAACAAAATACCTCACACTTACACTTTGCTTGTCCTCAAGCAAAAACATAAACTAAACTAGCAAAAACAAACTAAAAGGCACACTTGCATCCTTGATGAATTTAACCATTTCCATTAGAGAACTATGACTTAGTGGAATGACTTTAAATTGAGCAAGTTTAGAAACCAAATTTTCAAAATCCAAAGCTAATAATTGGATTTGGAAAGTCGTGCTCAACATAATATTTTGAATGCATATGCCATGTGTGCCACCGTAAATGATTCACATGGGATTAACTTGAGCCGCATTTGTCTAACCATCAAACTCACATGGATATCACTCATTTTCACTCAAGTGTTTAATGGTTAGTATTTGCACTCTGTTTGGACCCAAATTGGAGCCAAACACACTCAAAAGCAATTCAATTGACATGCTTTCCATATGCTTGCTCTTCCATCTTTTCTCCACATGATCATTGCATGAGTTCTCTTGGATCACAAGGTCTTTTATTTAGGTTGTAAAGGGGCTTAAGGCGGAGGGTTAAAGAAATGAAGGGAAAGGTGATTACAAATTCTAAGCCTCCTAGTAAGCAATTCTCTTGTTGAGTTCCTTTTTCTTTTGACTCTAGGTGCTTTGTAAAACCTTCCTTTCCTTTTCCACAAACCCGAAAACTAAAGGGCTATAAAAACTATTATTCCCCCTTTTGTACAACCCACACTCTTTTTCTGTTTTTTTTTTTTTT
>LYNE01003233.1:15614-35025 GCA_001662545.1 Rosa x damascena | reverse complement strand
GCCATTCAAGGTCATTGAAGGTGTTGATGACAAGCCTATGATTGTGGTTAGCCATGAGGGTCAAGAGAGACAGTTTGCTGCTGAAGAGATCTCCTCCATGGTTTTGGCAAAGATGAGGGAGATTGCTGAGGAGTTCCTTAACTTGACAGTGAAAAATGCAGTTATCACAGTCCCTGCTTACTTCAGTGACTCGCAGCGCCAGGCTACCAGAAATGCAGGTGAGTTTGCAGGTCTAAAGGAAATGCGTATTATCAATGAGCCAACAGCTGCAGCAATTGCTTATGGCCTTCAAAACAAGGCCGGTTGGTATAGCAAGAGATGTGTCTAGACACTGCTTTAGATGTCTCACTGCTTATGATTAGTTCTGGTGTCCTCGAAGTGAAAGCCACTGCTGGAGACACTCACCTTGGTGGTGAAGATTTTGATAACAGAATGGTGGATTTCTGTTGCTGCAGAATTTAAGAGGAAGCATGACTTGGATGTGAGAGGAAACTCGAGCGCTCTTAGGAGGCTAAGAAATGCTTGTGAGAAGGCCAAGAGGGGACTTTCATTTACATCTTCTGTGGACGTTGAAATTGACTGTTTGGATCAGGGGATTGATTTGTATATAACTATTTCCCATGCCAAATTTGAACAACTGAACATGGATTTCTTCAACAAGTGTATGGAGCGGGTGGAGAAGTGTATAAGAGACGCTAACATGGACATAAGCCAGATTGATGATGTTGTTCTCGCCGGTGGATCTTCTAGAATTCCCAAGGTGCAGCAATTATTGCAAGATGTCTTCAAGGGAAAAAAATGCTATGCAAAAGCATTAATCCAGATGAGGCAATAGCATATGGTGCTGCTGTTCAAGCTGCAATCTTGAGTGGGAATGGAAATGGGAAGCTTCAAGACTTCAATCTCTTGGATGTCACACCTATGTCACTTGGAGTGTGGATTAAAAAAGAGAATATCATGCATTTTGTTATTCAAAGAAACACCAGAATTCCGGTCAAGAAGAATACAACAATATGTACCCGCTATGACAACCAAAGTGTTGTTGCCTTCCCTTCCCAATTTTTGTGGGTGTGAATAAAAGCACTTTGAACAATAACCTTTTGGGTACATTTAGCCTCGTGGACATTCCTCCAGCTCCTAAGGGTTATTCATTCGATGTTTGCTTTGAAATTGATGAAAATGGAATCCTAAGTGTCTCCGCCGAGGACAAGTCCACCGGCCAGAATAAAGGGATTACAATCGCGAGTGACAGAAGAAATTGTTAGTAACTGAGAAAATTTTCTCCAAGCTTGATTATGTGCTTTTGTTTTTCTCGGACACATGGACATACCTGGTTGATATTGATTGAAGTAATCTCTGCTTGAATTTTTCAACCACTTGTCAATGTAAGCCTGATGTTAGATTAGACATGAACTATGAAGATTTCTGTGCTATTACTCTATGTAAGTTCTTTTCTTTCTTTTTTCATGTCTGTTTTAGTTATGTCTTAGGTTACCATCCGTCATTGTAGAAAATGAGGCAGTTGAGAATAAAATGGTTGAAATAAAAGACGGGAAACTTAACAATGATTTCTACCATATGCAATTTGTCAAGACGGATTGCTTCATTTTTCTTCTTTTTCTCACACACCGTTAGATTTCATACGGTTAGAATTGAAATTCAAACAGACCTTAACCCCATTTTGGCTAGTTGCATGGAAATAGGGGTATTCCTGAAAGAAGACAGTCCATTCAACTGTTATCTGGTTCTTGTATAAATTCGAACTGATTGTCTTGTTGCACTTTGAAAATGTGAATTGTTGATTGCTGCATTTAGATGCGAGTGACAAGCCGTGAACGAACAGCAGAGCAGAGCAAGTCATTATCATCTCGAGCTGTAATTGCACTAACTATTATTGTATAATCTATATTGGTTGGCTTGTATTATCTTAATCCTTCCTCAGTAGATTAAAGTCCACAACGCAATCATACTAGTGCCAATGCCATAATTTGATGATATTAATAAAATTATAAAGATTTGAAACACTGCTACAGAATAAGGATGATAAATCATTTTAAATTAGTGTTTGTTTACCCAATTTCTAAATGCTTTCGGGACAAGGACGATCATTATGCTAGCTATTTTTTATTTTATTTTTAAGTTGGAGTGTACTACAATCTATCTTTCACGTGCGAGTACCTTGCAAATATAAATAATTGAGAGATTCTATGATGAGGCGCACAGAGATCCAATGTGGACTAACAACTGCAATTGCTCCCTCTGTAATTAATATTGAGTTAAAAAATAAAGTGTCTAGTAGTTTCATTTTCTTTTTTTTTGAAAGTGGAGGGTAAGGGCATCTCCAACAAACTAGTTATTTCAACAAAAAGTTATAAATTTGGCTAATTTGAGATAGTTTAGCACTCCAGTAGAATAGCTATATGAAAGTCAAATTTGGCTTTTGCTAAAATCTCTAGCTAAATTTAGCTAGGGAGGAGAGAGAAAATAACAAAAAGATAAACACTCCACGTTTAATTTTTTTAGTTTAGCTAACACTGCTGGAGGAAAAGCTAGAAATTTACTACCTAAATTTAACTTTTAGATGATTTAGCTAAAAAAATAGTTTTTACTGTTGGAGATGCTCTAAGAGCATCTTTATCAATGTTAGCCATTTTTGAGTCAAATTTTTAACTAAAGTAGCTAAATTGTCATTTTAGCTAGCCACTTTAGAATTACGTCTGCATCAATGCTCTCTATTTTAGCTAGTTTTGAATTTATATTATTTTTTAAATGAATATTAAATAGTTTAAATGTATTTATAAATTACATAAAATAACTTAAAAGGAATGTTTTAAATTATAGAGAGCCTCATCCTGCTCTCTATATTTAGGAGCGAGATACCTAAAAGTTATAATAGAGAGCCACTTAGGAGTCTGGTGCTGCTGCTAAAATAGATAAAAAGCTAAATATGCTCTCCAAAATAGCTAAGGAGCCACAATAGAGAGTCTGCTAAAAATGCTCTAAGTTGTTTGTTGAGAGATGCTTATACGGAAATAAGGTGTTTTGAAGAAGCAACAGACCCACAAAAAATAAATATAAAATATTTGACGAAGTGCCTAAAAAAACAAACAAAACAAATTGACTTCTTCATGCTTATAAAAAAAAATTGACATCTTCAGCCTGCCCTTTTCTTCTGAACTCATCATTCCCCATACCCATTACAAATTTCACCATTCCAGTAATCTAGTATAGGAGAGAGCATGATTAAAATTTCTAGCATTGGTTGATTTGGTAAAATATGTATTGTAGTCACTCATCAAAGAGATCGACTCAAGAAGCCAATTTTGGTGTTGTGGGTGTTGTGTAAATCAACACGTCTAGTTTAGATGTCTTTCCTAGCCCAATAGGAAAAGAGTTGAATTTGCAAATGGACATGCAGTGAGGTCCACAGTTTCCAGGAAGAAACAACAGGAACTGTAAATTAGGACAGGGAAAAAAAGGCCAACAGGTGAAAATATACTGTAAATTTATTATCTTCTAAGATGATTGGTACACCAATAGTCCAATAATGATCATCATCCATCGCTTTGTCTCCGCCATTTGAATATGCAGTAGTACTTTGTACACGATCACATGCCTCCCATCCCATTTTGATCAGAGAAGCTCTTCTGCAGTGAAGCCCATAAGCCCATAAAACTTTCATAATGGCATTTGCTCATGCAAAGAGGATTGCCTGAATACGAACAAGAATTAAAATGCAAAAGAAAACAAGAGACACCGATTGAAGAGCCTAACAAACTCCAGGAGATAATGATATTTCTTTTTCTGCTTGCTGGTCCCTAAAACTCAGCATGCATGACTGTACTAAATTTACTATACTATAAGTCTATAATGCACTATAGCAGATCCCCTCGGAATCAGAATTGGAATTCCTCTTGAGTTTTACTATACTTGAGAGGGATCTGGAGCATTCTTCATACTTTGTTAAGGATTGCTACTTTCAAATCATTCATGTAAAAACATTAGATGTCTAAAATCATTTAAACATATAGTTATCATCATGATTATTTCTGTTAAATGACCGAATAGTTGTCAATATAATCGATATCTTGTGACTGAGAATAAGTCTCAACTCTCAAGTACAGATCTACAAATCAATTATCTGAGTCGTTGTGAAAATATTGCCCAGTGTCATCAGAATGCAAACTCTTCGAGTATGGTTAAGATTGGTCATTGATTAGAAAATAAAGTTGTATGTCATAGCACTATGTTTGGAATGATGATGCATGATGAATCCAATTGAAGCTTTAACAATTTGAAGTTCAGCTTACACTAAAATTGAATATTTATGTAGTATATACACAGTTGGACCTTAATTCTTTACTTCAAAATCTTATACTCACTTTGCTTCTGTTATTGCGATGTAAAAACTAAATTCATTAGTTACTCCAATTACTTATGATCCAATTGATAAGTCGAACATGATCTCCCCGTCAAAATCTTACTTCACATTAAAACCCTTCTCCTCATGAAGTGTGGGCGGCCGGAGCAGCGTAAGGTGTTACCCACATACGAGGTCGTATACAGAGGCTTGTAACACATGTATAAGGTGACAGGACCCCACGTGTCACGTGGAGAGTGGGGTCCGTGGCCACGTATAAGAGACAAACAAAGGCTGCTTGCAGAATCTAGTCTAATCCCCTCTCCACCAATCATCTCCTCCCTCCCACGTGGGCATTGCAACGATGACATCACAGACATTCATATAGACAGGATACTACTACTACACCAGTACACCCTGCACTTTCTTTATTTATTCATCTCTTCCATCTCCCCTTTCCTTATTTTAACCTATAACCAATCCAGTGCTCAAGTACAGTCGGCTTGCATACTAAACTTCTTGATCCTATTTATTATGATCTAGTCCCCCTCTCCCTCCTCCTCATCTCAACCTCTCTAAATCTACCTAACTTGTTCACAGTTTGAACCAAGTCTGTGCTAGAACTAGACAGGTAGAGCTAGCTACTTGTATAGATATATATCTTCTGCACAACATGGGCGATTCTTCATCTGCGTCATACATCCACATGGTAAGCTAGCTACTACTTTATAAGATGCAGTGACTTTCCCTTAATCGATGATGATCATGTTCAGGGATGAAGTCAATAGCTTGTAAGAGACTTGCTCCGTCCCTGATCGATCATAGGATCCATCGAACCCCTGACTTATTCTGGACTCTTTTAGCCTTTGATAAGTCTTGTTGGTTAATTAGCTATTGCTTCAAAATTTTATTGTACTTCTTTGATTCTATATGTGATCGTTGTTTTTTCTTTTTACGAGTTTTGATTGGATGATAATGATGATGAAAACGATGATATCCATGGTTTGATTAGGTGCACCACTTGATCGAGGAGTGCATCATCTTCAACATGAGCAGAGAAGAGTGCATGGAAGCCCTCTCCAAGCATGCTAATATAAAACCCATTATTACCTCCACAGGTACTTCATCAACTTGACATGTATATATAGATGTTTTTATCTTTAATCCTTCTCTATCTTCTAACACAAACATGTTTAATTGCATTGGATTGATTGGGCGGTTCAGTTTGGAAGGAGCTGGAGAAGGAGAACAAGGAGTTCTTTGAGGCCTACACAAACAGCAGAGAAGCTGTGAGAGAATCCAAAATGGAGAGAAAGCAAAGAATCCAGAAGATGCTTTCGGGTCATCTTTCTCAAACAGACACAGACGACAGCAGCTGCACCAATACTACCGAATCCGACGACTAGTAATTTGCATTTATATTTGATTCGGACAACGATCGATATCAGAATCAGATGACCTTTTCTGCTTTGCTAGCCAGATCGAGAACCGCTAGATTTTATCTGTAACATCAGCATAAAGGGAGTAAACTAGAACTGTACGTAGCTGGCTTTATATGTATGCAAAGCTACAAGGACGGCACATACGACGTCCTGGTAGTTATCAATAGCATTAGTTTTTGTTGTTTTTGGCTGCTATTCTGGTGTCATGAATAGTAGTTGGGAAATGTGATTTCTGTGGCTAGGGTACCACACGTGGAGTAAACGTGGCGAAGCCTGCTGTGCTCGAATTGGCTTCCATTGTGCGTATGTGTCTCTCATGCAGATGTGATGGCATCTATTGTTCTGTAAATAATTTGCAGCTAGCGTTTGTTATCTTTGCTTAATGTTCTCTCTTTTTCTTCCTTTTTTTTTTCTTGTTTTTTTTTGGGAAATATGATATTCTTTTGGGTGCGGCTATTGCCACCATACAATTTTCTTAGTTCACCCTGCAGACATTTGAATTATTGAAAGACTATATTATCCAACTGCAAAATGACTAATAAATACACTATTTTTCTAAAATACAAATTTGTAGGGAAAACGAAATACACAATTAATTAATTATATACAAAGACTACTTAATTTCTCATTGGATAACATCAATTTTCAACTTCTCAACCCAAATTAAAATTCATTACTATTTTTTTGTCTTTTGGTTGCCTTCTCAACATTAATTCATTATTCAGTTCACAAAATTATTAGTGTTAATTTCATCAAAATCTTTGCAATACCCTTTTGTGAACACTGAAAATATAAATTAAAAAAAAAAATCAATCCCTTCTTCATTGCTCATAGTTGTTAACTTGCTAATCTTTTGACATGGATTGAAATAGACGAACATTGAAACTGAAAGAAAAAATAAAACAAAAATGGAAGTAAATAAGATTATGATTTCATTATAGAAAACTTTAATATATTTTAATTTTTTTATTGGTATAAATTAAATGAGAGATTTTTGTTAATTAATTAATTAATTTAGATATGTCATATAAGGATATTTCTGAAAACAGAAATGGGTTAGATAAGTAAATTTAATAATCAAAATTAATGTGTGTGAGGACAATTTTGTGTTTTGGATCTTTTGCAGCAGGGCCCTCTTGATTAAGCAAGACTAGGCCCAAAGTTGATCAAAGGTTGGACCTGAGAACAACCTCGTTGTGACCAGCTAGATGATAACGATAGTGATTGCAAGGTAGATAATAATAGCAGCGATTTAGAGTTAATTTCATAAAAACAGAACTTATAGGTAGATATGGTGTGGGAGCTAGATGCCTGGGAGTTTAGCAGAGAGAGAGAGTTCCAACAGTGGCATGATTTATGGGTTTTGGGTTAAGGTTGATTGGGATGAATTGATGGCTAAGGGTTCAGAGATAGAGCTTGATCTCTTGCTTGATGTTTCTGGGTTGTTGTGGCTTGCTTTCCAACGACAATGAACTCGCCTTTTATAGCGGAGATAGACGGGGAAGATTTGTGCCAAGAACCAGAGGCTTTGAAAGGGTATTCTCAGTTTTGGTGGGATCATTCTAAAGCTTTTAGCTTTTGTCTTCGCCATGAAACCAAAAGAGTGAAAGATTGCTCTGGCTATGAGGGTGAAGATTGGTGGTACAGGTATAGGACAGTGATGGGGATCCCAGATTTTGTGCTGTTGTAATCTTTGAGGGTTCCTAATCCCCTAATTTCTGCTATTGTAAATTGTGATCACAAAAATCTAAGGGTTATTGGAAGTTGAAGCAGGATTTCGGAAGATACGAATTTGAAAGCTTTTCCATAGATTCGGGGCTCTTACCGGGAAGGGTGAAGCAATAATCCCAGTAACAGCTTGATAGAACAACGTTTCTGGTTTGGGAAGAAGACGATTCCAACGAGTTTTGGGCTAGAGACTGGTGTAATAGACTTTGGGTAGGGAAGTGACTCTAGTGGGCTCTAAGTCTTGTTGGGCCTGCTTTCATCTCTCCACTAGCCCATGTTAAGATATTGGTCCTTCAAGCATGAATTTTGGTTTCTAAGTCCAAAATTATCGATGGGCCTTATCATAACAATGGGTCTCACATGATCTGTTACCTTCCACACCACATCCCGCCGTATAAGCCCCAAACGTAGCTTGGGTCTACGCGTATCGCATGATAAATAAGCGTGTTGGCTCCTTTAAAAATGCATGTAAATCGTTTGAGCATTTGGGCTTCTCGTAGAGAGCTTCCTTTTGACGTGAAGTGGGCTTGCTCGAATGCCCAATTAGGTTGCGAGGTAGATGACTCGTCCCCTTTGCCTGCCACTCGTTACATTTGAACTTGTGGAAATTTGGGTGTCAACAATGTGTAGGGTGTAATGAGCATGTAGGGTGAACAAAGAAAATGGTAGGGTGGCAATAGCCGCACCCTATTCTTTTTCATACGAGGGAAACATGATATTCTTTCTTCTTTTAGTAGCATTACGACCCTCTCATATAGGGGTCATCATGGGCCGGGCTAGGGCCGGCCCTACCATAAATTTTAGGGCTTAGGGTCGGGCCTGGCAGGGCCTAGTCAAAGTCAACAAAATTTAGGGCCGGGTAGGGTAGGGCCGGAGCTTAAATATGCTAACTCTTACCCGCCCGAAAGGCCCGAGCCACTAGGGCAGAAAGGGTCGGGTCGGGCCGGCCTTCCGAATAGGGGCGAAATGGGCCTACAAGGGCCTTAATTTGTTTAACAAAAAGAAATATATTACTTTTATTTTTTATATCAAAATGTGGCTCAATGGTTATATAGGTAATACAAGACTCATTATTTTTTGTTGATCATATTTAATATAAATATATATTGGAATTAACTTATAAGTTATAACATTTATAAATATTAGTTAAGATGGTTATATTTAATTAACTATCTCTCTAAATCTCCCAAAATTAATTGTTGTTTAACAAAGGAAACAAAAATTAAAGAAAATAAAGCTTAGTAAATCAATTACAAAAAATAGAGAATTTGTATGTTATAGACTAAAGAGAAACATATTTAAAAAATAGAAAAAATAAAAAATTATTAGGGCTTAATTGGGAGGGCTTAAAGGGCCGGGCCGGGTTTGGCCCTAACAGGCTCAAACGGGTAGGGTCGTAGGGTAGGGTCGGGCTTCATTTGCATGACCCTTAATCCTACCCTATTTGAGAAAGGGTAGGGCCGGCCCACCCTAATTCAAGGGGCCGGGTAGGGCTTCAGCCCTACGAGCCAGGCGGGCTTAGGGCCGAAGGGCTAAATGATGAGGCTTACTTTCATATGTGCATGTAGGAATAATAAATAAGGAAAAATTACGGCCACAATGACCTGTTAGAATGTTTTCGATCACAAGTAATCCGGATTATTAAATAATTATTTATAAATAGAAAAATTTGTGATACTGCGAAATTAACTATCAAATCAATCATGGAAAAAATCAAGGGCGGTTCTAGTTGGACCTCCAAATTTGCTATTTGGACCTCCCATAATTAGTATACCTCTAATTTACTTTTTAGAATATTAGAAAAGCTAAGTAGATCTCCTTATTTTTACCAAAACACCCTTGAACATGAAATATAACAATCTATTACTCTACTTTTTATCTGTATCTTTAACCACGAGAAGAAGAATAAATCAAAATCACATGATATTGCTCTCTTATGAGTAGGTTTCTCCTCCACCAAAATTAATCAGAGGGTTGGTTCTCCACTAAAACCCTTTAAATCCTTCTTTTAGTAAATTCAAAGGGATTCCAATTTACTAAAAGAATGATTTCAAGGGTTTTGGGTTGGAAAATCGAGTAATAACTACATCATAATATTCAATGAATTTAGTTTAAGGAAATTCCAAATCAGATTGTTTTGAATTTACTTTTGTATTAAATGATGGGCCATCTATATAAATTTTTATTGTTACTTAATTGTTTTAGGTAAATTATGAAACTATACAGGCAATATAAGGAAATTCTGAAGAAAAAAATAATTTAATTGAATGTTATATTTAGGGAGGTAAGAGTATCTTTAGGAGACTCTCTATTTTTGGCTTTTTAGCTATTTTGGAGAGTATGTTTAGCTTTTTATATATTTTAACAGCTGCACCAGACTCCTAAGTGACTCTCAATTATAACTTTTAGCTATCTCGCTCCTAAATATAGAGAGCAAGATGAGGCTCTCTATAATTTATAACATTCCTTTTGAGTTATTTTATGTAATTTTTAAATACATTTAAACATTTAACCTTCCTTTAAAAAATAATATAAATTCAAAACTAGTTATAATAGAGAGCACTGATACAGATGTATTTCTAAAGTTGCTAGCCAAAATGACTTTTTATCTATTTTGGCAAAAATTTGACTGAAAAATCGCTAGCATTAGAAGAGTTTTTTTTTTATTTTTTTTTCTCTTTATCCTTATTTGTCTTTTCATATGACTTGACAAAGTCTATTAATAATTGAAAAAAGTTGGAGGTCCAAATATCAAATTTGGAGGTCCAACTAGAACCACCCAAGAATCAATATCTCAAACACCCACTGACAATACTTAAGAATCCTTTAAAAAAAAAAATCTATGAATAATTGAATAAATCAATATCTTATACAATAGTTAACTTGACATCAGAAACATTAAAAAGTTAGAGCTGTTACTTCTCTCTCTCTCTCAACATAGGGTTTCGGTTTCGGTTTCTTTGTTATCCTGTCAACAAGATGAGCTCTAATTATGCAATGGCCGCTAGGCTAGCCTCATCTCTTGCAATCACTAAAGGTAAGAGACAGATCGATTTGCGTCCAACATAGGGCCAAGGTTTGAGACAATCGAACGTGTTCTTGGTGGACAAACTTCGCAGAGCCCGCGACTTCAAGAACAAGTTATGCATCAGAATGTTTCGCAACGCTTGGAGGATCAATGGGGCGTTGCAGGTGGAGGAAGATGAGAGGCAGAGGGTGCTCTTCACGCTGTCAGACCTTGTAGATAAGGTTCAGATCTGGCGCTGTGCATTGTGGCGCTATAACCACACTCTAGTGGTCCTCGCTTGGTATAACGGCATAATGTCGGTGGAGAAAGTTCCTCTGACCATGGTGTCGTATTAGATGACCTTGCAAGGAGTCCTGTCGGCTTTCCGATTTGAACGTGTCATGACAATGATCGGGTATATAATAGGGGACTTCTAGGAGATTGACAAGAATGCCAAAAACGCCGGGAAGATTCGGATTAGGGTTGAGAACTTGAGATTCCGCTAAACAAGCCATTTCCGTTCAAGCGAAGGTATTAGGTAGAGGATGAAGTCAAGTTCCTGGGTGATACACCTAAAATAGGCGTATCAATAAATCCCTGCAATCTCAATAGTTATCGATGGTAGTATAGGAAAGAGGGTGTCTCCCGCAGAGGATTGTGGCTCAACAATTGCAAAATAGACTCTAAAAACTTGAAACAGACACTAAACAAAGACGAAAATAAAAACTATACCTAAACTCAACTAAAAATTATGAAATTAAATACACACTAACTAGACACACAGAAGAAGACACATACGGAATTTGGGGGTAATCGGAGTTGAATTGATATACTAAATAAAATAAAGAAAATGAAAGACAGAAGACTAACGAAAACAGAAAACAATTTGGGAATTTTGGGTTTTGATCAAATATGCGAAAACTAGCTAGGAACTACTTCTCACCACTAGACAATGATTGCACCTATGACGTATTTATTAACATGTTCAATTCATTCGGATATCCTTACTCAAGCTAAGCCAATGATGTGTTGTACTTAACCTATCAATCTTTCTTACTTGGTATGTTAAGAGAATGATGTTTTCAACTTAACTTAGCTTCTAGAATGGAACCTAGAGTGATGTTCTCGCACAGCTCTCACCTAGAAGTCATTAAGGTCTAAAAGATTATGAATAAGGCTAGGCAATTTCGGTACTGATGTTGTCCTAATCTACCTAGACGTTGGTTTATATGAATGGGGCTCAAGTCATTCACTTGCTACTCTAGAATGCAAGTAGACATGATGATCATACAAGACACTCATAGCTTTACAACCTAGCATGCATACTAATGTTGCGCACCATCAATAAACATACAAAGTTGATCAATGAACAAACAATAAACCAATGAATATCCGAAATCCAAAGAACTTATTAAATAAACACCAACATCATAGTTACACCATGTCTAGGGCTGAAAGCAGCCCCTAACTAAAAGAAATTTAGCTACTCATCATCTTGAAAAACACATAAAAGAAATACATGAGTTTTGGAAAGAAGAAAGAATTGAAAAGATGGAAAACAAGGCAAACGATCGATCTCTAGAGTGAGACGATCGATCGTTTCTGGGCTCCAACTTCACTTCTTCTCCTTGTGTTGCTTCAATTGTTTCTTGCTCTCCCTTGTGCGTTGTTGACCTTGATTGTGCCTTCTAAGAGTCTTCTATTCAGTCTTAAAACTCTTCCACTTTGTTTCCTTGTGGATCTCTAACTCTTTACTTCCAAGAAAAGTCATAATCCATCAAAAATCCTTATTGAATCAAAATTCCACGCAATTTCCTTCTTTAAGCCTTCTTTTCCTAATTTGCTTCGGAAAACCTAATAAACACAAACAAAATTTTTTTTTATCTAAATATAATATAAACTAACAAAGAAAAGTATAGGGTTAAATAATAATAACGTAGCATAAATATGCTCCTATCAAATTTCCCCACACTTATCTTTTGCTAGTCTCTGAGCAAAATCAAAACAAAACAAAGACTCAAAGACTAAAGACTACCAACTAACGAAAACTAATAAGACTCAAAATTGACACCATAAAATACTACTAAGCCTTCCAACATTTCGTCTCAGTAATCCCCTACTTCCATGGCACGGAGATTAGCACTTAACTAAGAATTAATCATCAGTAATTCACGAGTTAATTAAAACATATAGTCCACATATAAACATGTAAGACACGGAAGTAACAATGGTGATATGGTGGAGCTCAGCATGTTTCGAACAAGTCATGATTCATCCTCTCAAGGGTATGGACTCTTTCTTCTCTCAGATTTCAAGGCTAATGCTTAAAAACTTATTCACTCAAGTATATGTGAGAGATATAATATTAAAGACGAACAAATAGCTCACATATAATAAAAAGAAAGAAAAGACATTTTTTTTTTATGAATTCTTTTCAATTATGACCTCATGAAAGATACCAACTACTTGCACAAATGGACCTAAACTATATGCTCACTCCCACACACAAATCTCCACAGATCAATTGCCGTCCCCAAGGATCAAAGAGGTCTTCGTTAAAGGTTGTAATGGGGCCAAGGGTTTAGGTTTCAAGAAAGAAAAGATTAGGAGATAACAAAAGTCCTAAGGAAATTTAATGGAGCACCAGATAATGATGTAGAGATATAAGAACTTCAATGAATTTCCTCAAGGCAATCAAACTCGAAACACATGAAGCAAGACTATAATTTTTTTTTCGAGGCCAAATGTCATCTTTTTGGGCCTTTACTTCATTCTAATCTCTCCCATAATACAACAAATCCAAGGAAGACTTTTCTTTTCTTATTTCTTTTTTTTTTTCACGGCTATTTTTCCTTTTTATTTTTTATTTTTCTGTTTTTTTCGATAGCCAACATTACTCTTTCTTTCTTTCTTTTTTCTTTTCCTTGGACTGATATTTACAATAGAGTTCCCCCACACTTTCTTACAATAATACCTTGAACATAATGAATCTCTATAAATTTGCTCCACTAATTCCTTAGGATAGGATAAGGATATAACTATACTAGGTTAAAAGGTAAGGAATTTTGTGGTCGGTGAAAGAAAAAGCTAAATGTAGGCTCAAAGGGGTTAACTAGGGGGTTGCACATCTTGTGTGCACAAGAGGGACAGAGGTTAATTTGGCTATGGTGGTGATTCCTAGTAGGCCTCATCATATGGCCTTGGGCCTTAAGCCTGCCCGGCCCGACCCTTTTTTATATAGGGTAGGGTATGGGTAAGCTCTCACACATGTTGTTAATGAGGACGTCACAATTGTTGCCTGGTCTGAAGTAAGCTTTGGGCCAATGTTTGGGTGGCCTCTCGGGTGCTGCAAATAACAAACAAAATCCTTAACTAAAAATCACAAACAGTCTATTAAACATTATAAACAGAAACTTAAGTGGAGACTAAGTACCTGTCAACCAATTATAAGCATAAACATTAAGGGACTTCATCTCCTCCATTTCCTTTATAAAGTAAGGCAAAGTTGTTGACTTTGCTGCTTTCCACATTTGATCCTTCATAACCTTTCCAGGAAACAGCTTGGTGAAGTTTGTCCATAAATGCCTTGCACAAAATCTGATTTATGCAGATGGGATAACATCCTCAAATGCAGGTTTCAACCCCTTCTGTTTATCACTAATAAAAGTCCAGCCTGCACCTTCATTCTCAATACTCAGGTCCTTCACCAACAATTCAAGAAACCAAGTCCAGCTATCCTTGGTTTCCAGCTCCACCATTGCATATGCCACAACCCAAGAAGTGTTGTTGGCATCAATTCCGACAACCGTTAGAAGCTGAACCCCAAAGCAACTCTTAAGATGTGCTCCATCAAGTCCAATAACTGCTCTAAATCCAGCCTTGAACCCCTCCTTTAAAGCTCCCAGGCAAATGTACATTCTTTTGAATATGGGTAGCTTCTCCCGGTTGTTGAAGTCACATTTTATGTCTATTGTTGTTGCTGGATCAACCCTCTGCAGCTCCATCCCATAATCCCTCAGCCTAGCATACTGCTCTCTAATGGATCCCTCAACCTCCAACATGGCAGCTCTTTTAGCTTTATAAGCCTGGGACCTTGAAACTCTAGCTCTAATGGTAGCTGACATGGTCTTAGCTAGAGAATCTACAAATACCAAATAGAACTAATAGTTAAAAAAACAGATCAGAACCATAAATAAGTGGTTAGAAACAAGTCAGAATTAATAAACCTGGTGTTATCTCTTGGTTAAGAGCAATCTGGTCTTTGAACTTTGCAGTTAGGTATCTCATCTGAACCATGCTATTGTTGAACTTTCTTGTACAGTTGTGAGTTGGTACATACTCCTTCATCTTAACAGTGCTTTCATGTTGCATTTTTTAGGCAAACAAAAAAAAATGGGCAGTTATCCTCCTTGCACACCACCCTTAACCTGGTCTTATCATTCTTGATATAGACATATTACCATCCTCCCTGAATTGCCATCTCTCTGAAGGCATCCCTCAATACCTTTACATCTACAAACTTCATTCCCAAGCAAAACTTTGGTTTTTTCATATCAGTTAGAGGGTTGAATTCAATCCCCACATCCTCTAACTCTCCATCGGAATTAATGGCATATTGCAGCTGTTCATCATCTGAACCATCCTCCCTAAACATATCCTCATCATCAGAAAAGTGCCCTAAATCCTCTTCCACTGTTGACTGATAACCCTTTGATCCGACCCTTGAAGTATTGGCTTTTGAAGCTGCCTCCATCCCTGCTTCTTCCAACCAATCTTCATCCTCAGTTCCATTGTGGTCATAATCCTCATCATCAAATTGAGGATCATAATCCTCATCCTCACTTGAATCTGCCTCCTCACTGCCCCCTTGTGCAAATCCAACATCCTCATCTATATCCAACACATCTATATCATGTAGACCAAAATCCTCACCATCTATACCACTTGTCCCTTGCACCACACCTAACCCTTGCACACCACTTGTTGAACCAATACCACTACTCCCTTGTCCTATACTTGATTGGCCCCAACCACTTGATGCTTGCTGGTCACCTTTTGAAGGTTTTTTCCCACTGGAATGGTACTCTTTAAGCATCTGTTTTCCCTTATCTTTTGGATCCAAACCTCCAGCTTGGCTTGCTTGAGTTGGCACACGGTTTTCAACCTCTCTAATCACAACTCCTTTGCTTGAATGTGGTCTGGGCTCATCCGGTAGCTCTTTTATAACAACACCACTCTTCTTTCTTGGCGAGTCAGGAAGCTCTTCTATAACAACACCACTCTTACTACCTTGACTGAAGAAGAAATCTTAATACATGAATACATCGTCATCTGAATTCCCGAATACTTCATGAAGCTCCACATGGTCCAAGTACAGTATGATAAGCCTCCATGCTGGTACTGAACTGCACATGACAACCACATCCTCATCTGTATCCAGCTTCATGAGTGTATCATGCTCATCGCCTACCCTATACCATAGTCGATTCTTTGCTGTCTATAAGCCGGGTTAAGTTGCCTCACCATGTTATCTACCTCCACCAATGACATCTGATCTTTATCTACATTATCGTAGTAGTCAAACTTCCTTCCAACATAACACTCCTTTTGTATGCAGCCTCCATGGTACACTTTTATGGTGAAATAATCGGGGTGAGCTGCATAAGGATTACAACAACATTAGTGCTGACTCCCAAAGCAAGAAAACAGAAATGAACTTGCAAATTAAACCCTAGCCACTGTACATGCAAGAACCAAAACACAAATGTGCAAAGTGAATGCCTCCATAAAGAGGTAAAAGACAAACAGACCCACTTTGAAAGATTGTTTAGGACCATAAATGCCATTCTTCACACATGGGAGACAAAGACAAAAAAAAATTTCTTTACTGCCTCTAATGGACCACTTTCAGCGCTTTCAGTACTATATTAAAAGCAAAAGCAGAAAACTCACCCACAACTCCGACAATATTAAAAGCTAAACCCAACCTTCTCAACAAACACTCCACAAATTTGAAGCACTTAAATACACAACTCACTAAACCTGAAGTAACCATGTTCACAAATACCACAAACCCAAAATAGTGTGGAAATCCCTAAACTCGAAAACCCAGAAATCCATAAAACCCAATTTCGATTTTCAAACCCTAGAACTCGAAACTTCCATTCCAACACAAAACCCTTTACAAAAATGTCAGAAACAACACAGAAACTACCGAAAAACAACCCACATACCACCCCGAAAGAAACCCCCAATTTTTGTTCAAAACCGTAAAACTGGAAACCATCCAAATAGTTCGTTAATTACTTCAATTCGTCATCATGTTGTTCAAAATGGAAAGAAAACTCACTATATTCAGGGATGTCCACTTGCTTGCCGTCTTCAACCCTCAGAACCCAAACATCACCGTCGTCTCCAGCCATGTCGCCACCTCTATATCCAGCTTCTTCTACTTCTTCAAAACGCCTGGGATTGAGGTTCAGTCCCTCGATTCAGAAGATTTTTCCTTTTTCTTACTTTGGGGTTTTCGATTTTGTGGGTTAGGCGGGATTAGGAGATGAGAGAGCTCGATCAATGTCTTTGATAATTAGGGATGTTTTGCGAGAATGCGTTGGGGATCGGGTCCTAATCGATCGCAAAAAATGACAGAGGCATAATGGAGAATTTGTCATCCATCCGACTTACTCAGCTCTTAGTTGGCGTCCACGTGTGTGCCAGGTCACCTACTTAACTGAGAGATTCAACGGATTGGACCTATTGGTCCTAAATTTCGAAGTATGGGGACTAAACTTGTGAAATTCAGAGGCCAGGAATTGAAGTGTTTTTTGATCAAAACCTCAGGGACTAAACAATATTTAGTCCTTAAAATAAATACAGAAGAGCAATACGGAGCGACCTTGAGAGTGCGAAACCTAGGGTTTCGTGTGGCGGCGGCGACCGTGAGGTGTCTAGACCAGAACGACGGCGAGAAGACGGAGCGGCAGGTCCTCTTTTGGAGACGACTGGTTCTGGGGATTGTTCGAAGGCCCATTTCGAGGCGGTGCTGCTCTGATTCGTGGTGGCTTTCGGCTGAAGCGTTCGAGGGTGTGGTGTGTTCGATCGAGTGGTGACGAGCTCCGATCGCCGCTGCTCAAGGCTGTGGCGGTGAGGGTGGTGGTTTAAGGCTTCGAGTTTGGCAGATCGGATTCGTGGTGGTGCGGTGCTTGTTCTCGGAGGTTTACTGATTTACGGCGGAGGCCCGAGGAGACGCCTTTGAGCGTCACTTGTTGATTCCAGGTCGGAGGTCAGAAGCTCTTCTCTCGTCTTCAACGATGATAGAGGCCAAAGGGAGGCCGCGGGAATGCTGAGGTTGGGCTGCCCACCGGTTGGTCCTTCTGGCTGGATCTTTGGGGCCGAGTTGTGGGGTGTAGGATTGGCCTTGGGCCCTAGCTCCTTGGGCTGGTCCTTGTCTCCTTCTCTACCCTTTGGGTTTGGCTCGGTTTGGGCCAGTTGGGGGTGAGCCTAGTTTGTTTTTTTGTTTTGAATAAGTGCTCTTACCTTGTTCAATCCCTGGTCGTAGCTGTATGCTGACTGTTGAGTGATGATGTACACCAGGAGGGTCTTAGGCGTCATTACTTGTCAAGTCGGTTGCTTTGATTTAGGATTGGATCGTGTAGGGTTTTTATTTTCTGCATTTTTTTAGTTTTGGTTTAGTTTTTTAGATGGCTCTGCTTTATGCAGACTGAATTGTACTTTGCGATGTATTATGAAGGATTTTTGAATCCTTCTAGCTTGACGGAGAGACGTCGTTAATATAATGGAACCTGATTCCGTTTCCCTAAAAAAAAAATACAGAAAAAAGATCCCACGATCCATTTTTCTCTCTCACTATCTTTTTTAGGCAATAATTGTTTTCTTCCATTATTATTTCTTTTTTATTTTCTAAAAAAAAATTTGGCACATACAGATCATGTTTCTCCACAATGCTAGTTTTTGTAACCCAAAAAAAAAACGCTAGTTTCTTTTTCACAAACCGAATTGAACCAAAATCAAATTAAACATACATTTTTCGAGTGTTGAAGACCTTGGTTCAAACTGTACCAAAATATGTAATTAAAAAAAAAAGGTACCAAATCAGCTGGTTCAGGTCAATTTTTCAGGTTTACAGTCTTTTTTTAGGAGAGGATCCTCTCCTGAGCTAAGTTTTTAACTGAGCTACCTAAACTTTCTCTTAGATTAAGACACATGGCTAAGAGCAAGTTCACCCGTTGGGTCACCGGGTCAACAACTATTCACTGCTTTTTAGTGTTATTTTTACCCTCTGGGCCACGAGTACAGTGTATTTCGTGCCCTGGGTCATGGGCACAGTGTATTTCGTGACCTAGAGAATGAAAATATACACTAAAAAGCAGTGAATAGTAGGTGACCCGGTGACCCAACGGGTGAACTTGCTCTAATATCACATCTAAAGGTCTACATCTCTTTTGAGTTGAGATTTTACAATAGGGAAAAATTTGGTAAGTGAACCTGAACTATGAACCACTACGAACTTCAGTACATAAAATTATAAAACATAAACTTTGGTACATCAAATTAGTAGCTCGACCCAATATACATACACGACGTCAATGACGTCGTTAGTTTGTCATATTTTGAGGGGTAAAACAGTCTCTCTGTCTCTCTCTTCCCCTGCCTCACTTTACTTTGTCATTTTGCCTCTTAAATCCCAAGCCCATCTGCTCATAACCACCGCCGCCGCCGTCATCGACGCCTCTGCCCCCAACCTCACCACCTGTCTCGACCACACCGACTTTGGCCTCTTCTTCCTGACCTGGTCTCGCTCCTTTCTCGTCCTCCCTTTGTCTCCTCTATCCTTCTCTCTCTCTCTCTCTCTCT